>LKNJ01001713.1:58850-222885 GCA_002120245.1 Maccullochella peelii
GGGGGGGGGGAAAGGGGGAGAACCATTATGTTTAGGTCGGAGGGAGAGGATGAGTGTTCCCATCCCATCGGATGCAGCAGCTCAGCCTTTTCAATCTGACAGATCAAGAGTCGAGAGCTGAGTTTTCAACAAGGCAGGGAGGGAGACACGGACAGGAAGTCAGGGTACAGTCTGGGAAGGCAAAAGGCATATGACACAGCACTGCAGGCAAAAATCAGACCTGGAGTTTTTATTTGCTCTGAGCCATCGTGGACACTTTTTTGGACACATTTGTACCCGTTTCAAGCAAAGAGTTGTAAAACATGTCCCGCTTGGGGTCATGTCCTATATGTGTTTGTGATTAAATTCACACTTGTAACAAACTCTATCTCAGTTCTCTTTAAAGAAGAATGTGACTCACACTTCCAACCCACTTGGCAGCACCAAGCTACGGTAAAGGAAAGAGCACTCCAGAGTTTGAACCTGCTCCAAACATACCTATATTGGGCCCCCCATCCCACCCCCAGGTTGGGACGCACCGCTTTCCAGCATTTTGGATGGAAGTGTAATCAAATTTTACTCTTAAATGTTCAGACAATGCAAGACTTTGGTGTGGAACAACCATTTGCAATTGTGGTTACTGTGACATAGCAAAAATGCCTTGACAGAATAGTTTTTGGGATATTCACATAATCACTTATTTTTGCTAATTATGTGGCTAGAGCCAGGAAAGATTGGAAGCAGGGGCTCTTCTCTGGCAATCACATCTGCATAATTATTGTTAATGATTTCTTTGAGACTATATCAATCATCCCTAGTTTTGATTAAGTTGGCCTACAGTGCCAAAAATGTCAAAATGATGAATTTTGTGAATATTGTTCGGTTGGTCAGTGGTGACCAAAAAAGTCAGAAAGTCATTCTGTGCAAACTTTCCATCTGCTCTGAGGTATTATCATCCAGCTCTCTTCTTGTGAGGTGTATGAGGCTACAGCTCACCTGTGAACCAGCTGTGTCAGGGCCATTAGATGGGTGAGAGAGAAAAGAATAGAGTCACTGCGTGTGAATTAATAGGGTCCAGTCGAAGACAGAGGTGTGATGCTTGGCGTGGTGCGTACTCAGTGCCAGGGTTCACTTGTAAAACCAGCCAGCCTCCCAGGGCATCATTACAAGCTCCTACACACCTGCCTCGGAGGGAACACCAACTATTGTAAGCTGTGTGTGCATGTGTGTGTCAGTGTCAGGGCTGCAGGGTACAGAGGTGATTTTACATTGGGTGATTTTCCAATGTGTACTTCAGAAATTTCATGACTTCTCTTCCAATTTTGATTCAATCGTTTCAAGTTTTAATGGTCTTAAATAAACAAACAATTAAAGAAAAATTCTGCTTCCAAGGGTAATCAAGTTATTTCTTGATTTCAGAAAATACCTCTTGTACTTCCTCAGTTTGGTTACTAAAATGAATTTCAAAGCACAGATCTCCCGAGGCGCTGCAACTGAATAAATGAAGTGACAACAAAAACAGGCAGCAGCTCTGAGATGAGCAACTTCTGAGACTCAACAGGCGAAACATGAATCAGCTGCTTTAAGACCAACAACTATATCACATGCTATAACTGGAAGCCATTTATTCTATAATAAAGCTAAGCTAATGCTACACCAGGAGGCAGATTGCTTCTCTGTAGTCGCAACCTGTCTCCTTTTTCCACTTGTATTACCTCGGAAATAACACACAATCCTTTCCCAGGCTCTGCTGAGGCGAGAAGTTCATTACATGCTTTCTGCTATATCACAGAAGTTCAATGCTTGACTTCCTGAAAGCTTTAACTTCGGTAGTGCCAGTGTGTTATATTTAATAATTGTATATTTAATCATATTTTAGCTTTGTGCCATAGAGCAACATGCTACAAGCATTTAGTGCTTTACTTAAAGATTTAGTTTGCAAAAAAGTGTATTTCCAAAATTGTCAGAGTTAAACGAGACTTTTGCTGCTTTCAAATGGAACTAGTGAACTTGTGGTTGCAACATGGGAAGTCGTGTACACAATATGCTTAACGTTCAAGTGGTAAACCGTGAGAACACCGCTGCTAGGCAACGGCAACATGGATGCCAAAAGACTCCTCATTGTTCTCTTGATATTCTTTGCTTCCTTCCAAGAAATGTTGACTTACTTTCTATTTATATCAACATTTTCCTCAGACATATTATAAAATTATGAAGAAAAACTAAATACGACTAAAATTTCAATATATTAACAGAATAAAAATGAACTTCCATGGCCTCCGCCATTTCTGAAAAAGTCAGCAAACACATCACAACTCGTGAACTCTGAGCTTTCAGAAAATTTACACCTACAAGATCATGAACACCACAAGGTAAACACACGGTAAACGCAACCCCATTTGAAGGGCCCATTTCAATACCACTCCTGTAGTCTGTGCACTAAATATAAGTCTAGAGCCAGGAGGCAAGTAGCTAGCACAAAGGTTGGAAGCAGGCTAGCCTGCCTCTTTCCAAAGTACAAAAATATGCCTACCAACACCTCTAAAGCTCAGTAATTAGGATGTACAGTATCTCTTTTTTCATTTTTTTTTACCTGATGCAACTATTTCCCCCTGCTTTCAGTCTTTATGCTAACCCACTGTAAGCTAATCATCTCCTGGCTCTAGCTCCATCAGCGCAAACATTAGAGTGGTATCAGTCTTCTCATGTAACTCTCAGCAAGAAAGTGAATGACAAACTATTTCTCCAAGCATTTGTTTGTGTTCTGAGCTTAAAAAAAAACATCCAACAGAAACAGGGACTAAGAGCTTTACAGACAGTTTCAAATGACAAGCTAGAATGGAAAACACTTTTTTGTTTTGCATGTGGAAATTCAAGCAGCACTACTAAAGCATTAGCTTTAGATCAATTATTGTCTTTTAAGAATTAGAGCTGGCACTAAATTTGTAGATGTGGATCTCTCGTGGGTGTAGTTGTTTCTTTTTCCATAAAAGAAAATGAAACGCTTTAAAGCTTAACTTTTCTACATAAATTCAGACCCATGTGGGGGGAAAAGCACTGGAAGCCACCACACGAAGACTTCAGGACTACCAACTGCAATGGCGCTATAACCACTCATAAAAAATGTAAAAACTCTTTTAGAGCAAACTTTCTGAACATACAGTATTATTTAAAAAATCTACAGAACAAACCAGGCAAATTTGTTTGTCCGCCATTAGCATAGCTTGTTAGCTTGAGCAATTACCATTGTTGTTGCTCATACAGATGGGGGGGCTTTGAGACTGGAGGGGAGAGCAGAGGAAAGAGAGGGCAACAGTCAGCCAATCTAAGGACATCCACATCTGTTGAGCCAGACAACAAATTAAAAGATGCTTGCTTACTTGCTACAGTTCTCTGGCAAACTTTTCACCACCCCAAGAATTTATTTGCATGGATATAGCAGCTGGTCTACACTTTTTAATCCTGGATTACACACCCAAATCACTGCATTCCATTGGGATCCAAATAACCATTTGTCATCATGCCATTTCTTTTAACTTTCAGCAACTGAAACAACAGGTACATTTTGACTGTTTCTGAATAATTTCTCTTGTGGATTTATCAAATATTAAATATAGCCGCATCTGCATATTCAGTCCAGAAAAATATTAAATAAAATTGTTTCACATTAATTCACAGAATTCTTTGAACACACAGCTCACTGTCACTTCACATATGCACTGACACATACACCATATGTCAATGCTTTGAGGTGACTCACATGTAACACTAACTCATTTCGTTTCACCTCTGTATAATGTTCACAGCACCTTATAGATTTTGCAGTTTAAGCAGCCTGTCAGGTGCATGTTGTCGTGTTAACTGCTCTACCAGGAGAACTGAGGCCGTTTCTCACTATACTAAATCTCTAGACAAACCCAGCAACACGCACGCTGCATGCTAAAAACCCTTTTCAATATTCATGGGGCGTTGGTTTTCCGATGCCAGCATAGTCAGACTCCCCGCTGAGTTTAGCGGGGTGTGGCTGGGATTCACAGCAGCAGTGACTGAGGAGGGGGGTCGCATGCACATGAGTGATCCCGATGACGGCATGTTTAAAAATAGTGGCATGCCGTTATGCGGAGCAGATCTCAGGAGGATCGGAGGGGGTGAATTGAGCAGTGTGTGGCATGCTCTTCGCTCTCTCTCTCTCTCTCTCTCTCTCTCTCTCTCTCTCTCATGTTGTGGATCAAGGCGCCAGTACTCCCAGTAAGGAATGGGATCACTCTGGAGTGACTGGAGGGAGGCTGTCAAAGATCCTCACCGTCTGTCATATCTTCACTACTTTGGTGGTCTGTCTGTACTGCGACTGCAGGCTGTGGAAGCAAATTCATGTTGGAGTTTTGTCTTTCTGACAAGTTATTCTGATGCACAGTGGCTTATATGAGAGGAGAGAATAATACATTTCATTTATAAAAATACACCAAGTTGAGTTTTTAAGACCTGGGAAAACACCAACATTGCTAAAATGAAGTCTGACGGAATAAGAAGTCGGTGATGGAAAGCAGCTAATTACATTTACTCAAATTCTGTTAAGTAATATTTATTTTTATTTATGCTACTCCTACACTATATTTAAGAGTGAAATATTGTACTTTTCACTCCACTATAGTTTGTAGTTTTACTCTGTTATAGTTGCTAGTTATTTTTCAGAGTAAGATTTTGCATTAAAAACATGATAATCTTATAAAATACAATACATTGTTTAAGTCTAGTTGGGGCTCCTTGATATCAGTATTAATAATCTAATAATGTCATATATAATAATCAGTTTCAGGGGATTCCACTCGTTAGTATTTTGCATTTTGTTTATTAAAGTTGGTTCATAATGTTTAATTACAGTCTGTACGTCTGTCCTTCAATTATCCTCGACAACCGTTCATCCAATCGACTTCACACGTGGCGGGTGTATTGCTGAGGACCCAAGGAAGTGCAGTCGAGTGGGAGCTCTTGAGATCTATGGGACATATTTATTAGTAGTGCGTTACTACCGCCAGAAGTATTGAGAGGGGTTCACTACTAACTGTTACACCAAAACGGCTGGGTACAGCTCGCGCTGAGTCGCTCGCTACAGTACATTCAAGAACAGATGAAGACGGAGAGACCGGAGAAGCTACATTGTAGCAAAGTCTTCAGCAAAGTCTTGCATTGCCCGTTTTCAACGGTTAAATTTAAAACCAGAAATCCTGTTAGATTAAGATAGTTTGGCAACAAGGTTAGTAAAAGTAAATCTCTTTGCCCAAATTTAACTTGCATTTTGTTCATCTGAGTTATGAACAAGTTACAGTAATAAATATCTGAACATGAGAGTTAAACCAGATTTATTTGCCCTTATCCACCATTGTTTTAAATGGTAGACGACTACTGGATGTCAACATCAGTCTACAGGAGACTGTCCTCCGAAGGAGATCAGTCGTTACAAAGTTACAAAGCCCATTAGTGGCCGTAGTAGTTATGATGAGAGCAAATGAGGAAGCGAGGTCAAGTTATTATGGATCGACAAAGTCCGCAGAGGGAGACGGTCGGGGTGGATGGATGGGTCAGCAAAACATCGGACTTTAACATGGGAGACCGATGTTTGTTTCCCGTTTCCAACTGACAGTCAACATTGGTTATTTAAAAGCATGACCACAATTGACCTAACCTTAACCACGTTTTTATTATTGTAGCCATGACAACAAAGGTCCTCCAACATTACCAAAGTAGTAATTTCATCCCAAAACACGATGTTTCCCTAACCCCCAAACCACAATCTTTCCCTAAGCCTAACCAGGTCGTTTTAGTGCCAAAACTGAACCAAACCCTAACTCAGAGAGTTGCCACACTATAAAACAGATTAAATTTTTCATTTTTCAATTCAACAGTGACTTGTAATGGCTTTGGAAGGCACAGACAAATGTTGTCGTCCTACTGATAGGAGCGTCAGATTAGGAAACGCTTCTGTGTTGTTCTAGAGGACATTAGTGGTTGCTTCATGCATTTGATTGGGATTACATTCTTGATGCCTCAGTATGATTCAAACAGAGGGTTTGTTGGATCATCCAACAGCGTTTGAAACCCCATTTTCTGACAGCAGAACTGGTAGGGGCTTTTACGCAGCGATTGGCCAAGTCTGCAAAAGTGTAAAAGTAGGCCGGGTTTCTCTCAAGCACTCTCTTTTCATTCTTCTCACAACTTCTTCCATCACTTTTTGTGCACAACGCCACCAGGTGGCTATGACAGCAGGCTTTTTCCCCCGCTTTTGAGTATGGCCACTCAGAACAGGTATAAACACCTTTAGACGTGGATGGATGACACATTGTACCACCTAGTTTGTTTGAAGCATACGGCCCTCTTTAATCCTAAACTGCATTGTGATCCCCTTGGAACTAACATTTCAGGCATCTCTTTGCTCTCATTTTGTGCCACAAAACACATCTCACCAAGCCAATAATACGCTCCAAACATGCTTGCTGTGACCATGCCATTACTGTAAACTTGCATAAACTAACCTTCCATTTAAATTAGGAAAAATAAAATCCAACAACACCCTGCATTAGTTGAGCTCTGATGACAGCACTAATATCATGCCAGGAAACTGCAGGCCACAGTGGCTGCTGGATCCAAGTATTTATGGATCATCCCCTGCCTTCACTGGCCAAATAAAGAACCAAACCTGCCAGCTCTGTTAAACACTAAGTATCTACATTTAGCATTTAGATGAGAACACGGAATCATCAAGTCTTCTTTCTGTCTCAATGACAGATCCATCTACAAAAACATTGCAGACTCTCATTGCCTGGAAATACAGTAATCAATATTGCAGGTCTTATTCCAAAATGACAATGTGACTATTCAAAGAGAAAATGCTGGTTGACAAAATATTTCAAAGGATGCTCTCATCTGTGTTTTTCTTTAAATATTAGGCTAAAAGAACATCTTTTCCAAAATGGATACATTGCATTTTGGCAAGAAAGCCTTCATTTGTCAATACTTTTCTGGAAATCCATGTGCAACAGAGCGTGGAATCGAGAACAGTGCCAGTGGGAGCGGGCGGCCAGCGCTGACCAGAAATGTAAATTGGCGGTCTGAAAGCACAGGCCAGGAGCCTTGTCAGCTGCACTCCTGCAAACAGTAATAACTCTCTACAATCACACCATAATGATATGCTTGGGGTCCTGTTAACGCTGCATGTAATAATGGTCTCGCTTTTCTGTGTCTGTTAACAGAAAGGATGGTAGCAGCGGTACTGAAGAGCACTGGTGTGTGGTGGGGGCCTATGGTGGCAACAGGGGTCACGCTGGATCATTATCCTCCCCATTAACATCCCAATTACACACCTTCGCTCACGTTAAGAGCTGGCAGATATGTCCTGTGACCTTTGTTTGAGGCATCTAACTGCTGTCCAGCCCCTTCTCTGTAATTCAGAACCACAACCTTGAACCCCAACACTCTTACTCTCACACTGCTGACCACTTTCCACCCCTCCTCCATCTCTCATGCTCCCCCAACCCTCACTACCTCCATGATCCTAACACACTACCAGGCAATAAGAGTGGTCAGACAATTAAAGGAGAACAACACTGATTTTACGCATCAAATTCTGTTTACAGGTCTTGGGGAGTACTCCTACATGGGTGAAAAAAGTTGTATATGGCTACATTCAGACCAAATCAGGCACTACAGTTAGCGTAGGGTTGTGCAGCGGTGTGGGAGTGTCACATACTAACCAGCAATCCCAACTTGAAAACAGATACAAGCCAAGCGACTGCACGGCGATTAACGTCTTTGTACTCCCTCTGGCAGGGTTGAACAGCTGATGTACAGTCATCACGGCGCCGATCAATCAGTCTCTCTTCCATCTTCACAGGAGCTCAGTAAACAGCGGAATGTTACAATGCTACATGGTAAACAAAGTTCTTCTTCATCTGGGCATCTGTCGCTCTGATCGCGGGCGTGTTTGGCCGCGTGACGTCGGTTGCCTTTCTCCAAAAGTTGATTCTGTTTCAACTTTTTTTTTGGCACCTCCTGCGGTCCCCACTGTCGCAGTCTAAATGCACTACCCACATTCAAACTAATGGGCGGACTAGCGTTTTCACCGTGGCACCTGATTTGTTCTGAATACGGCCTAAAGCCTTTTGTGGCTTTCGGGAGCTGTGTGTGTGTTACATAGTAGAAATAGACATATACATAGAATCTGATTGGTCAAGTCTTGCCTGTCACCGACTGATCAACGTATCATGTTTTTTTTGTTTGTTTGGTTTTTTTTCTCCCGCTTTTAATAAGTGCCACAGTCTTTGAACATATGAGACATACTTATTTTGAACTGCCCGTGGGAAGAATGAACATGTGTCCATTCTTGATTAAAAGCTCTGTTTTCGCTGTGGTCGCGATTTGCCTATTAGTGACCTCGGCTATATATCATGATTTATTGGGAGAATCATGTATATTTATTGGAAGAATTCTATGTACAATCAGACATTCAGCACCCCCACATAGCCCAAATGGAATGATCCTTTGTTTCATAACCATATTTTCCAGCCACTGCGACGATTCAACTGTGAGATTGGCAGCCGAATCAGGCTCCTCAGATGGAATCATCAAATATTCTATATACTATTGTTATACTATTATACTATATAATATACTATTTGGGGTCACCCCTAATATAATTATATACATTATAAAATATATCTGATAGCTTACAAGACCTCTGTAGCCCAGTGACCTCTGTAACTGCTTGAGAACACACCCGAATCTCTAACCTAACCGTCAAGTTGAATTGTGGGTAATGTAGGATCCCGGTTTTGACAAGCAAGAAGAATATGTAGAATAAAAAAGAATATATCTTTTGTTCTACTACATCGATTTTGATACTCTTTTTTTTTTTTAAACTGTCCTTCGTGAGTCCGACAATATTATAGGAATGCAATACAGAGTATTCTGAGTATTCTTTTAAGGTCTAAACATCCCACAGCTGTATTACTTATTTGAAAGAGAAATCAAAGACAAACACCAAACTTATTACCCTATTTGTGCATTGCAAACATCCATTCAATTTTGGTTCAGCTTGTACTGACGATGGCTGGGCGCGCACACAGTTTTTCTAAAGAAAAATGGATTATAACTGACATGTCGGGGTGCATTCAATCTTACTGTGGTCTCAAAATAAGCATTAGATAACATGCCTAAGATGGAGGTTTGTTTCCAACCTGTGTGATCATCTAGTTGCTAAAATTGCAGCCCTGTTGCACTGTTATGCCAGTAACAGTGCAATGCCACAACATCTAATGTCAGCAATTAACTTGGTGAGTCAAATGTCATAACTATAAAAATGCAGGCTGTATTTTTTAAAAATCATTCCAAGAGAAAACATTGCAGAGGACAAATTAATTGCTCCGACTGTTCTTGAGGCAAAAACATTCCGACTCCTGAGGTGACACTAGTCTGCAGTATAGACAAGCTGCTTTGTGACAAACATTACTGGAAAATCTGGGCAGGGGAAGTGAATAATAAACTACTTGCTGCCTTAATTAATGTTGTCAAGGTGCCCCTGTGCAAAGCACTTAACCCCCAGTTGCTCTAGTGAGCTGCTCAGTGGCCAAACAGTAAAAAAAAACTGGGCAGGACCCAGGTGTAAATGGGTGCAAATGTGAATACAAAACAGGATGCTGCAGAGAAAGAGCATGTGTGCTCAGTCAACGTTCTCTGAATAAATAAAGATTAATGAAAACGATGTTTCCATTTCACTGCCCTCTCCTAGCATCCCTGCCTCCCTCCACTCATCTTGCCTTCTGACGCTGTTTTTCCTTTTAGCCCCCCCCTCTCCATCAAAAAGCTGCTTTACATGTATGAGGCGCACGCGGTGGAGCTGTGATGAAAGAGGCAGAAATATATAGCAGGGGGACATGAGCCTTGAGCACACCTATGGTACCACCGGATCATTCCCATAATTCAACACCCCACCCCATTCCCCAGCAGCCCCCACGGTGTTCTGCAACATGGTGCTTCGGCCATAATGCGGTGACAATAGAGGGAGATGGTTTATTTCATGTGCCATTTCCAACGGCACGGCAGTAATGAGGAACAACATTAACATTTTGCTGACACGTGTTTCTTCCCCCTCCCTCGTTGGACATTAGTTTCCAGTTTGCAGTGTGGTGCTGTTGGTGTGCTGTATTTCATTGTACTATAAGTCAAGCATTACACACCCAATGCACTTGATTTCCTAATGGCAGGAGAACGTCCTGCAGTAATAGGATTGGGAAATAATATCCTGATATGTATAATTTGTGATAATATTTCCATTTAGGGCTGCAACTAATGACTTTTTGCATTATCATTTATTCTGTAATAATGTTTTCCCAATTAATTGAAACTTGACTAAAGTGTGTGTAGTAGTAGCAGAATCAGTTGGAAACCAGGGCTGCAAATGTGGATGCTTCTACCTAATTAATCAATTAATCATTTAGTCTCAAAAATGAAAAAATAATTACATTGCCCATCACAATTTCCAAGAGCCCACGGTGACGTCTTCAAAATGCTTTGTCTGACAAACAATCCCAAACCCAATGATATAGAATTGGTATCAATTGGTACAATGGTATCAAACAGACAAAAAAAGCAAATCCTTACATTTGAGAAGCCAGAACCAGGAATCATTGGCAGTTTTCCTTGATAAATGACTAAAATGATTAATCACTTATCAAAATTGTCACTTATTACTTTTCTTCATCAAGGGTCACTTTACTGATTTTACACCTCAAGATCAGTTTTTTTGTCTGGGGAGTTTTAGTCAGTATAATAGCTGTGTCTCAATTCGCATTCTTCCGTACTTACACTTGCTATTTTGAGTGTATAAGTGCGTTCACACTGACAATTATGGCAAAATGCAGTGCACTGTGAGTACCCGGATGGTGTACTCATAACGGGCAAAAATGTTTGGAACGCTGCACACTTCTCACAGTCAATGGTCGCCATCTTGGCTACGTAGCGGAAAGGGAGGGACCACCAACCTATGAAAATGGCGGCCGCAGTTGCGATTGTTATGGTGGTAAACAACGCACTAAAACTAAAAGCATGTTCGTTTTTATTCATTTTTTAATAAAATTTAATTGAAATGATCAAACAAGCCGGCAGATATTTTGGTGAGCGACAGTTACGGTCAAATGCTGGCAGTAATACTCCACCCGGTTGTAATTCACCATTCTAAAGAAGAAGAAGAAGCGGTCAGATGTTGTGATCATCACTTCCAGTAAGTGCACAACGGCCATGTTCGATTTGAGACAACACTCTGTCACAATTGACACACTATGCAAGTAAGTATATAGTGTACACAGTGTACTGCATGGAAGTGAACTAACGGAAGTATCCGAATTGAGACACAGTGTTGTAAAGTCTGAGAAAATAACCCTAATGATGTCATCAGGGTTATAGGCACTCCATGGAGGGGTTTTTTTTTGCAAGAAAACAAAGTTCTCACCAAAATGCATTGTGTGTATGGGTGAGGTCTGATAAACATGGTTTCCTTTTCCATAAAACATTCCCAGAGCTGATTTTCAGAAGAATTTAAAACCTACTTGTTTCATCCTTGTTTGTTGGCGCACTACCTTTCTTGGCACCTTACCGCCACTAGTTGTCAATCAGACCAAATCAAACCATCACCCTTGTGTGTGCCCTTAAAAACATTGCTCCATAGCGCAAAACTCCACAGGGAACTTTGACTGAGCTTGAAGACAAAGTTTTTTACACAAAGCTTGGGTTAAAAACAGAGGACGCGACATCAAAGGCATGGGCATTTACTTGGTAGAGAGGTGTAACGAAAGATGATATCAATTTGCATCATGGGAAGTGTAGGAGTGCTCTTTTTAAGCTTGGTAGTCCCATACTAGGGGTCAAAAGACAGCACTATTTGGATTTACAGTACATTTTAGGGAATTTGCCATTGCTCCTTTTCAAAGCAATATTGAGAGAAACAACAGAAAAAGATTCAGTTGCTAGACAACCAGCACTCCCAAAACAAATGTAAAAATTCTAACATTTACAATGATCATACAGTCAGGGGAAAAGAGGAAGGAAAGGTAAAATACAGTAGCAGCAATCCGATACATCCCTGAATCTTGGCAATATCAGCGCCATGCTCTACAAGACCAGCGAAGTCTTATTATTATTACTACCAGTCTCATGAAAAGTGGCACTCTTGATACTAAGCAAGGCTGCCTCTGAATGGATGGTCTGGGAGAACGACAGGGGGGCTTTGGTATGAGAAAGCCCCTTCATGCCGTACCTCCCATAAAAAATAGATGAAACCAGGCAATCTTTGAAGGAGTAATTGGTTCCCTGGTGACTGCCTTGCACCGCTTCAAATTCCACCAAAAATAATGTCAAGCAGACACCACAGAAGGCTTGTAGGCCATAGAAAGAAAGGCTAGTAAACGTGTCCATGCTTAGGTGTTTGCAAAATGAAACACTGCATCAGCTACAGCAATGAGATGGCCTCTTTTAGGTGGTGGTTGGTGGCAAAGCTTTCTCGTTTTTCCATGCTTTCACACATTTGAGCAGATTTTTTCTTGTCTTTGTCCGAGATTTCAACAATCCATCAGCTCAAGAGCCGCTAATGGCTTGACAGTGTGACAGCCTCCTTACTGGTCTGAGAGCAGCTGGATTGGACGTGTGTGCGTGTGTTGACTGCCCACGTGTGAGCTTTACTGATGTCACTGTGAATTCCATTTGAGCCATTTTCTACACAAAAAGAGGTTAAAGAAATCAATGAGGTGCTCCACCTCTCGCTGCGGTTTAATTACTCGGACCGACAGCAGTGCAAATCAGCAAGCCCGCTCAATGAAACGCACACGCCTGCATTCTGACAAATGGCATCAGGCGTAATTGCCTCCAAATGAGCAAATTAATGGACATAAGCATCAATATCAGCGCTGGAGAAATGTCACGGCTCACAGGCAAAATATGGAGGACAGGTCCACTGTGATTTTTCAAACGACGAGCATTTGTGAGGGTGAGATAATGTCACCAAACAAATATTTGTTAATTAAACCATTTCAAGGTCACTGTGGTGCTGAACAACTTGAGCAAAAATGCAATAATCTTTCATCAGCTGGTGATTAATTAAAAAGCTAACATTATTGTTATGATCCTTTTGTTACCATTCCTCCTTCCTCTAGACAGTCTAACAAAACATTAAGCTCCTTATTTGATGCTTCTTATTCCTACAAGCGCACATTAAGACCTGCCGGCCCTTCCATCAGGTCTTTCATTATCAGGCCCAGGTGGCTTTGTCCTAATGGACATCACCCACAGGCTGCTTTATTTGACAAATCCATAAACGCATATCCTGTGGTCAGGGAATAAAACACTGTCAAGGATCATTGAAAAAAGGTGAAGTTGGCCTGGTCATTAGAGAGGGCATCCCTTAACACTTAGTGTACAGTGCAGACTGTGGCAACAGCCACTGTGGACTTCAACACATCAACCTCCTGTGCAAGTGTCCTAGAGCACCCCTTTACGTTAATGACTGATGATGGCATTTAACATGTTGGTCTCATGTCTGAAAAAGCACCCTGGTCATTTGTAATTAAAAGTCACGACGGCAATCTAACCAGGTTGGACCTTCAACATTTCCGTATCACTTTCAGCACGACACAAGTCTGAATTGAATGCCATCAGATTAACGTAAAGGTCGCAGCAGCACAAGGTGAAACTTGCACAGAGACAGAGAGATTAAATGTGTGTCTCTTGTACCACCTTCTAACATCACTGTAATAAATGTATTATCTCAATCTTCATGTATGCACAAATAAAATAAAATCAGTTTAACAAACTGTGAAATATGGTGAAAAAGCCTATTTTAAGTTGCAAGTGCATGGATGAATAAATGAATACAGCATGTGAGATAATACGAATTAAATAAGAGTTTCAGCTTAAGGTCCTGTCATTCAATATCAGATATAATAAAACAGGCAGCAGAATTTGCTCACTGATAACATTAAATGATGAAATTGGTGTGAAAATGTAGCCTATCAGTGGATTCACTATCTGTACGAAGCCGTAAGGAACATTAATGTAAAAGTCGCCTGTGTTTGAATGACAAAATGCCATCACATTAACAGATAGATGAAGCCAGCAGTGTTACGTATTCCATGTCTGAAAAGGGCTTTAGATAGTCCTCCGATTGATTGTCACTGATCGTTATAGGCCAATATTCGCTCTAAATAGTTTGATCGTAGGTTCGGATCCAGACACCGTCTCATCCGGACCTGGACCTATAACCGATAAATTATTTGACGGAGCTATTTTAACCAGCGTTTTTAACCTTTACTGCACTGGTTTAGCGGTCCAGGAAACTCACAGACCAACTGCATGTGTTGTAAATAATCTCACGTGATCCTACTCAGCCAATCAATTCTGTGCATTCCAGCAAGAATTGCCACTCGATTCGGTTAGTGACATACACAAACACATTGGTGTGTTGTGCACATTTAGCTTTTATTCTAATTTGCACATGTTGCACATGTTGCCTGCCAATAAATAAACAGTTGTCAATTCATGATACTTTCTCATCAGCCAATACTACTTCCAGCGATTGGTGATTGGCCCCAAAAGTCCTGATCGGAGCAGCCTTACCTAATTTCTACCAATAGCAACACGAACGATAGCCAACTGAAAGTAACATTAATATTACCTCCATAGCACCTAATCTTTTCATAAATGTCAGCGTGTTGGCCTACATGTTTTTGTAGTTTGTCCCTGCTGTGTTGTTGAATTTAGTCCATAAATCTAGCCATAGTTTTCATTGACAAAATTAACACAGTTTGTCATTTGGATAAACCGACCCTTACATTGTTTTGCTAAATTGTCAGTTCACATGTAAAAACTAATAAATCTTGTAAGTGCAAGAAAAAAAAGTCACATTGACTTACTTACTAAATAGTACAACATACAGTAGTGTGCCTTCTCTTTCTGGTGTTAATATTCAGGGAACAGACGGATTACATGGGTAAGTCCAAGAGCAGCAGTCTTCTGCTATCTACTGTTAGACATCAACTCATTCTTGAAACCTTTAGTGGAAATGTTCTCTTTGGTTCCAGTATACAATAAATAACCTCGCCCACCATAGACTTTTACAGTACCTACTGTACTGTACAAGTGCTGCGATGTTCTTTGCTGAGGCTGGGGGAGGGACAGAGCGAGTCAGAAACCGCCTTACAAAGGAACACCCTTTGTACTCCTGCTGAGGGAGCAAACATAATTGCTTGAGGAGTGACAGATTGACACCCATTGATCTTAGCCCCAGCTTGCAGGTGGCTGTGGAGGAGGGGGCGGGGGTGTCTCTCCATACTGTAAGCTTCATTTTGTCCTTGAGAGGATAGTCAGAGGGTACAACTGGAAATGGGAGTAAAGTATAAAGTGCTGTGTGATGATTCTGTCCATTCCCACTTCCATCTACGCCAACTACCCAGCCCTGTACTCTGACTCTCCTCCACAAGATGCAGCACCCAGTTGGGGGGGGGTCAACTGTACCCCGTCTGGAGGGGTGTGCAGGACAACTTTCGCTCAAAATCAGATTCCACTTTTGCTGACATAAATATTGACCATCATGTAGAGGTCAGCGGTGTTAAATGCCGGGGCATCTTAGAGTTGCCCCAAAAGAAGTGGGCTGGAGGGAGACAGCAAAGCCCATTCAGCACGAGAGTCTGCAGTGTCAGCTAAAGCACGAGGACAGCTGTGCTATGTACTGGCTGCAGCTGACAACCATGTCAGGTCATTAGGGCAGTTTCATGCTTAATCAGGAATGATACCAGAAATACACCAGCAGTAATGCGTCACACCTTATAGGGCACAATGTGGACACTGAAACATCTTCTGCACACATTTTCGTCTTTCATTTAGTCCTACCTTGAAAAAACCCACCTCTTTATCTTCCTACTGGACATCCCATTTCTTTGTCTAGCTTTTTTTGTTAATATGATTATCATAAAGACGCAGAAATATCGTCAGCATTCTGGTGCTTGGTTTTGATTAGATGATCGAGTAAGTGTAGTAAGTGTTGCATCCTTTAAGGTGCTTTCAGACAGCGAGCGGATGCCGCCCAGCAATGTCAATGTCCTGTATTTTGAATTGTACACTACAGACTGCTGCTATCCACCTATAATCGCATCACGCAGCGAAAGAAAGCAGATCGTAGCTTAGAACAAAGGAAATTGTTAGCAGTATGTGTAAGTTTTGCTAACTAGTGTGTCATAAACATTCTTTATTGTCCCAGACCAGATAATCCGAGTTTGAAGATGATGTTGCCCTAATACAGTTTCTCTTGTGTGTCATTCAGGGAACTCAGACACCAGTAAAATAAGCTCTTGCCTTGTTTCTCTCACTGTAGTTTGCACTTCCAACTGCTTGCTGTCTGAAAGCACCTTTACAGCATGTTACTTTCTATGTTGGACTTGATGAGACCCTTTATCTGTTTGACCAACCCTGCCTTTGCTTTTATATGCACAAAAAAATCTGTTTTAAACTACTTTAAATGTTGACAAAGTGACATAATGTGACACTTTTCATATATAAATATTAATTTTGCTACTCTATAATCTATATGCATTTCAATAAATCAATTTAATTAGCTATTTTAAACATTATGAAGAAGGGCTTTCCAGGATAAAAAAAAATGTAATGAAATAAAAAAAACACATTAGCAACAACAATACATGCAATATTTCATACACAATATATTATATTAAGCTCTCCATAAGCTCCGCACAATCATCTGCCGTCACTACTTCACACCAAAAGAAAGTCAAACTGCATTAACAGAAAATCCAATGAGGAAGACGCCACAGTCCCGCCCACACTGTTTGATTGATGGGACAGAAATGCAGCAATAAGGATAAGATCAAAATGAAAGCCAAGAATATTTTTTGATTAGCACTTCTGCAAAATCGGAGTTTTATTTTTATCATCCCATCCAGCTCTTGAAGAAACAGTGTTGCATATACAGTATGCATGATTTCCCCAACTGATAATCTATGATTCAATGATAATCAATGATATTTAATGATATTCTCAAAGAAGAGGATCCTCTAGACCGTGCTTTCATGTTTGAGGTTTGCCTCTGGCAGCCTCTCCGCAAACTACTGGTGGTGATTATCTCATGATGGGTACCATGACGTATCCACAGCCGCCAGACTGCTATGTGAACTTATTTTAGACTCTCTGCTCTCTGCGTACCCTTCATTTATTTGAATGACCCTCCCACGGAATCTTTGGACTTAATCTGATTGCTAATCCATTTTGACTTGACTTGGCTGTACAGAGGAAAAGATCAATAACCACAGCAAAATGGGAAAATAATTGTGCGTCTCAGCATCGGTTATGATCAAATCACCTTGGCACAACATGACCGGCTGGCAGAGACGAGAATGGGCTGGGAGAAAACAATGCAGTGAGGAATGGAAGTGACATCTGTAATCAACAAAGGTGTCCTCTCAGGAGTAAATGTTCAAGACGTAGCAGGACGAGTGTCTGAGTCACCACCTTCAGCTGCTTACAAGTGGCAGGAAGTAGGAAATACTCTGCTGACATTTAAGTAGGGAAACGCTTTTTCAATTTACTTTTAAATGATAAAGCTGTGAAACCAACCTATGAAAATGGTGGCCGTGGGTTGCAATTGTTACAGTGAACACCGCACTTAAAGTAAAAGCACGTTTATTTTTATTCATTTTAATTAAAATTGAAGTCAAATGAGCAAACAAGCCGGCAGATATTTTGCCAGGCGACAATAGTGGTCAAATGTTGCCAATAATACTCCGCCCGGCTGCAATTCACCATTAAAAAGAAGAAGAAGTGGTCAAATGTTGCAATCGCCATTACCAGTAAGTGCACAATGGCCGTGTTCAACTGTCAAAATTCACGCACTACGCAAGTAAGTACAAAAGGCTCAGTAGTACAAAGTATACTATATCTAAGTGTAGTATCCGAATTGAGAAACAGCATAAGAGTCTAAAGCCATGCTAGCAGCTTTGTGTGGCTATACACAGCAGTGCTTTGAGCTAAATGCTAACATCAGCATGCTAACATATGGCTATGCTGCCCAGCTGTTTTAAGAAATGACTGAGCCATTAAAAAAAGGTAAACTAGACATTTCTGACGTGTTTATAAAAATGCTGACCTGAAGGGGGTGTAATTATTTCTCTGCAATTTATCTTTATATCTATGTTTTTCAATGTGTACTTTTATGCATTACTCCATCACTCTTTTCACTTACAGAAATACATTTTAATAGGCTCCCTCCTTCTCTAATTAGGTTGGCTGTACAATAACAAGGTGTCAGACCTGGTGTCAGAGGGTTATATTAAAAGAAAGAATGATCATGTAATTACATTGGGAATATTATGACCACTTTGTTTTAAAAAAAATCAATTAAAAACACACTCTTAAAATTGGTCAGGATGTTGAAATAGAATGTTAAAGTTCCCTCAGCTCTAACACAGTTTACTATCTCAATACAACTTGTGATTTTGTCAATACTCATGAAGCGAAGCTCAACTCTAATACAGTAGACAGTTTGAGACTGTAATTTTTCTTTTGGACTGAACTTATTGTGAATAAAAGTAAACATCCTCAGTTGAATAGCGAGTTGCTGAAAAGACAGACAATTGATTTCACTTTTGCACATCATCTTGTCAAGCCAACAAAGCCAAAATTATGTCTGTCGAGGAACGGAGCGGAACACAATCTGTACTTCAATATGACGAGGGGGACTGCTTTCAGTACAGCTCGAAGGAATGTAATGTAATAGCACGGCTGTTTACACGGATATGGAACAATAATAAGCCCTCAAACAACGCACGCTGGATACAACACCGACTACAGACTACAGAATAAATAGAGAAAGGTGGATGATGAACAGGTAAAATAAACATTAGGTGTGAAGCTGAGCGAGAGCAGTTACATACTAATGTGCCATGTGCAAGGTGAGAATGCACTGACACTGCTGCTGCTGGACCATGAAGATGCATGTTACTGGCTCATGCTCAAATTATGACAAAGCTGTCCAGTATGAAGCGTGTAAACAACTTGTGCTGTTTACCATCCGAATTCCAGGATTAACATTATTAAAAATAGCATGTAAGCTCTTAAGGTGAGGCCAAAAAATGACCTACATCCCTATATCACATCATATTTATCTGTTGTCCAATCAGATGAAACCAGAGGCGGTCTTTTCTTCTGTCTGTAAATAATGAAATGAAGGAAGCAGTTGCTCATAATTGTTTCCACCCATCCTGCTTGATGCGTCACAACTGCAAAAGAGCGTAAGTTGATGTCTTATTTAGTTAACAACACAGCTAATGTCATTACCTATGCAAGCTCAAGCGACTGACAGCAGCTAACTTTGCTGTTGCCTAGAGACAGCAGAGTGATGCTTCACATGCGTGTGCAGGCTTCTCAAAATCAACAAGAGTAGAGTAACTGGTGTTTTCAGCCCGACAAACCAAGTGTGTGTCCTGTGTGATTGAGACCTAAAGATAGACTTGTGAGGGGAAGGTTGGTGGTTTGAAACCCTCAGTCCAGCTGGACACATCTGGATGATTAAACTGAGTCTAAGACAAATGTCTTACTGCTGAGGTTTCACTGCTCAAGGCGTTGACACCTTTTTTCCAACAGTGATGAGGTAGACTGTAGTTGTACTGAGTAACTCCTTGACGTGAGTGTGTACAACTGTGTCATGAAAGCACTGCTTAAAAGCATCCTTATTCGCCATTCACTCTCACCTTATTGCCATGCAGGTAATTTATAGGCGATTAACTGTATTGTGCAGCCATGTGTCCAAGGTCGCTGTGGCTGTGACATGAAGGAGAATTTTACAGCGATACAGCGTAAAGGAAAACGTGGAGGCAGACAAGTTCAGGGAGCAGGTAGAGAGGCTGTTATAGTGTGACAGACCGAGCAGGAGAGGGCGAGGTGAAGTGAGAGATAGCAGCTGTGAGTCTATGAGGTTTTATTTGGGGGGGGGTTATTGCTACTCCTTCACCTTTTTTCAACAAATATTTGAATAATATTAACGACCGTACATACAGTATGAGCCAATCAGCATACTCAGATAAGATGAGGTCATCAAAAATTGGGGAAAACTGCAAAATAAACGTGAAAAAGACTTCATTCCTAACCTTGGAAATAGTAGTTTGACAAAATCCTCTTGACTCAAGGTCCACTTACTAGCTTTTTCATGAGCAGTTGTCATGAAGAACTGTCTCCATGACGACAACTCCACAACAACTAAGCAAATTTCATCCGCTGACGAAGGTGATGACGATGTGATGTGGACCTTGAGTCAAGATGATTTTATTATTAAAAAATAAAAAAATTATGATACACCAATGACCAGAGTAAAAATCAATAGCAAAAACATACCCAAACGTACAGTTTGTCATTTTAATATGGTGCTGGAAAAAAAATTACTTTGCTTACAGACTCACCTGCTCACCTTCCTGACCTACACATTTTCCCATCTACAGCACACATGAGATTTTCTCTCTGTGTTCCCCTGTCCCTCTCCAACACACACTGAAGGACATAGGCATGAACCACCCCCACCCCCACCCCCGCCCGCCCTCTGTCTGCTCCTGCCCCTGCTCCCCTCTCCCCAGCTAATCAGCTATTAGCCCATAAACACTCATCCATCCGCAGCCGCACACCTGCTGCAATCTGTTGACTTTGAGCCAGATCTTTCACCTGTCGCTTGTAGCTAAGTCGGTTTGGAGATGTACCAGTTCTGCCTGGTTAGGTTTCATCGTGTGACCCGTCAGGAGTAGCCGACAGCCTTGAGAGCCATCACAGCAGAGGTGATAAAAATTCTGATGTAGCAGTGGTTGAAGGTGTCATTACTTTTCTCTGGATGGTTATTGAACTTCTGTTGCACTTTTACTCCACCTTCAATGGAGATTTGGAACATAAAATGTTATCGTTTTAGCTGTCAGGAGTTAGCAGTCCCAGTTATATCTACTGGAAGGTGACATGCAGGAGGATGGTGCATAAGTCACTGATCCTTTGGGTTTACATGCGCACAACATTTTCACAATATGATTCTTACACTGCTTTGGGTATTTATTGGGGATATTGATTCCCTACACTCAGAAAAGGATTTGGTGTCATTTTTACACAGATTTTTAACACTGGTACAGTGGGGCAAAAAAGTATTTAGTCAGCCACCAATTGTGCAAGTTCTCCCACTTAAAAAGATGAGGGAGGCCTGTAATTTTCATCATAGGTACACTTCAACTATGAGAGACAGAATGGGGGGAAAGAATCCAGGAAATCACATTGTAGGATTTTTAATGAATTAATTGGTAAATTCCTCGGTAAAATAAGTATTTGGTCACCTACAAACAAGCAAGATTTCTGGCTCTCACAGACCTGTAACTTCTTCTTTAAGAGGCTCCTCTGTCCTCCACTCGTTACCTGTATTAATGGCACCTGTTTGAACTCGTTATTAGTATAAAAGACACCTGTCCACAACCTCAAACAGTCAGACTCCAAACTCCACTATGGCCAAGACCAAAGAGCTGTCAAAGGACACCAGAAACAAAATTGTAGACCTGCACCAGGCTGGGAAGACTGAATCTGCAATAGGTAAGCAATTGCACCTCAAATTCAGACACTGCTTGAAGATCCTCAGATTCAAAACAGCATGAGCTACAGAAACCAAAGGTCACAGAATGAACATGTCATCTCTGACATATATGTGTGTGTGTATATATATATATATAAAACTTGACAAAACCTGATGGAATTCTGTCAGATCCAAACAATTTGTCATTTAATTTCAATTCTGACAGCTCACCTCTGTACAAATCTTCCAGATTTTCAATATGGCCCATACAGCTGCATTTAAATGAACTTCCTCCCAAAATGAGATTCCAGAATGTAGTGCTTGCAGGTCTTTGCTTTGGTTCNGCTGGGAAGACTGAATCTGCAATAGGTAAGCAGCTTGGTGTGAAGAAATCAACTGTGGGAGCAATTATTAGAAAATGGAAGACATACAAGACCACTGATAATCTCCCTCGATCTGGGGCTCCACGCAAGATCTCACCCCGTGGGGTCAAAATGATCACGAGAACGGTGAGCAAAAATCCCAGAACCACACGGGGGGACCTAGTGAATGACCTGCAGAGAGCTGGGACCAAAGTAACAAAGGCTACCATCAGTAACACACTACGCCGCCAGGGACTCAAATCCTGCAGTGCCAGACGTGTCCCCCTGCTTAAGCCAGTACATGTCCAGGCCCGTCTGAAGTTTGCTAGAGAGCATTTGGATGATCCAGAAGAGGATTGGGAGAATGTCATATGGTCAGATGAAACCAAAATAGAACTTTTTGGTAAAAACTCAACTTGTCGTGTTTGGAGGAGAAAGAATGCTGAGTTGCATCCAAAGAACACCATACCTACTGTACGTCAACATTGCTGCCATATAAGCTCAGGTCCTCTACCAGAGGCCTGGGAGCTTGAGGGTCCTGCGTAGTATCTTAGGCCCATCTTCCTGAGCTAGCTAACATCCAAAAATAAACATTTTATTCAACTCAACTTTTTAAATGTAAATGGCCTTTTGGACAAATTTCAATCTGGCTTCAGGCAACATCACAGCACTGAAAATGTCCACACTTCCAGCTGCCCTCAGATCCNAATCTCCCTCGATCTGGGGCTCCACGCAAGATCTCACCCCGTGGGGTCAAAATGATCACGAGAACGGTGAGCAAAAATCCCAGAACCACACGGGGGGACCTAGTGAATGACCTGCAGAGAGCTGGGACCAAAGTAACAAAGGCTACCATCAGTAACACACTCTGCCGCCAGAGACTCAAATCCTGCAGCGCCAGACGTGTCCCCCTGCTTAAGCCAACCCCATAGAAAATCTTTGGAGGGAGTTGAAAGTCCGTGTTGCCCAGCGACAGCCCCAAAACATCACTGCTCTAGAGGAGATCTGCATGGAGGAATGGGCCAAAATACCAGCAACAGTGTGTGAAAACCTTGTGAAGACTTACAGAAAACGTTTGACCTCTGTCATTGCCAACAAAGGGTATATAACAAAGTACTGAGATGAACTTTTGTTATTGACCAAATACTTATTTTCCACCATAATTTGCAAATAAATTCTTTAAAAATCCTACAATGTGATTTTCTGGATTTTTTTTTTTCTCATTTTGTCTCTCATAGTTGAGGTATACCTATGATGAAAATTGGAGACCTCTCATCTTTTTAAGTGGGAGAACTTGCACAATTGGTGGCTGACTAAATACTTTTTTGCCCCACTGTATATCAACACATATATATATATATATATATATATAGAGCAATGCCTGCAAGCTAGTTCAGGCAGTCAACTCGAGCTGCACTGCTATACACACGTGACATACCTCACTCTCCACAACCATCTACCAAACCTCCCTCTGCCTGTCAGTGTCACAGCTGCCCTGCATCAGTATTGCTGCCTGTTCTTTCAGCCCCACCACCACCCCAGCATCCACCTGCTGGCTGCAGCTGGGGGGGTTTAAGATATTTGCTCATCACTCCCCAATATCTCTATGTAAACACATCTGTGGGGAGTGATGAGGTCGGAGCCTAGACGCCAAACTCTATGTTCTGCTTCTATAATAAACATTTCAAACGTAAGTTGTCTGACTGAAATATAAAAAAAAACTGCAGCCCAGATGCATGATGAATGAATCAATAAGGAGGACTTAACTACTGTAGGTCTTAACTGGGTAAACAGAAGACTGGAAATGCACAGTGTATATCCACGAAGAACAGCAAATCTCTATGCATCAATACCCCCAACTGCTAGGTGAACACATTATCTAAATACACCTGCAGCACTGATGGTTAAATCAGTAACAATCTCCATGTAATGTCATTTTTCCTCCATAATTGGCAATTATAGCAAACAGAGGCAATCCTGTGAACAAACACCATGAGACAGCAGCAATCAGATTTTAAAGCTGTTACAGCGTGGCGCTCCATTGGTAATCAATGCAGGCTTAGAGGCAACTACTGATAGGCATGCAGATGTCCGCGTCACGTGGTGACGATAATCTAAAGCAGGTAGACATGCAAACACTACAGTGTTCAATGGTGCTGGTCAACAACACAGAGGTGACCCAGTGTGATCAATAGCATGTTGTACTGCACCTTGGCTCAGAAGGGTTTGAAGTGAATTAAGCTTTGGATGGAACTACTACTGAATACCCATTTTCTCAATCAGCTCCTTACTATGAGCAATGGACACACAATTTTCTGCAAAGTTAGAACACTTTTGGTTATTTCACGAGAGATTTCTGCAGTTGTGTGAGGGTGGGGCTCAGTCAGGGAAAGGTGATGTCACATATTTCTGTGCACCAATCAAGAGTTTAGAGCCACAATGTCAGTTGCGGGGTGTTTGTTTATGTTACCAGCACTGTACTGTCCAGTTTGTTTAATACTGACGCGATAGCGGATTCAGAACGTTCCACATCAGCGGTGGCCATCTTGGTTGTTTACAAAAATGCTTCAACAGCGCTGCTCTGTACAGTCATCGTATCAAATCCGCCCCATATTAGATAAACGGTTTTGATTGGCCTGACCCAGGCGAGGTCGGCTGGAAATCTGCCTGAACCAGACGCATCTGCCAGAGCAAATAAAACATGAGCTCGCAGATTCGTCTGGTTCCCAGGCTACTAAATTACATCAATAAATACGATTTGAAGGCCATAATGCTGCCCAAATTATATTTTTTTATCAATATAATGAGGAAACATTGTTAAACAAGTCGCAAAATGTCAATGCTGAACATATCAGTAAAATCTTCACTGATCAATTATTTCATTTGAATTCCTACAGTATCCACTCCTAGCAGGTAAAGGATTATTAAACTTTTTTTTATGCTTTTGTTTAGGCACTCGCAGCATGTGGTAAAGGTTAGGGAAAGGTTGTGGTCTTGGTTTAATATATAAAAAGACATCCTAAATCAAGCACAAGAGGCAGAGCACTTCATAGGCACAAACAAGGCTTAAGTCCTGCAGGCGAGCTCAGGTGCCACCATCTACCCAGAATCCTCTGCGGAGGGATGAGGGAGCTGTGATGGACGAGACAGAGCTGAGGACCCTTCAGGAGCACAGTGTTCCATTAGCCAGGCTGTGATGTACTGCTCGTCCTCCTCAATACACTCTCTCTCACACACACACACACACACTCGCAGTCTTTCTCAAACCACCATTCAAGCCTGTAAAAGAGCACGATGTACCTCTCCATTCAGCCTCTGTGTACATGTTCATCTGGACAAAAAGCCAAAGAAGAAAATATGTGCATTTTTTTATTCACATTTGCAATTTCTGAAAATGCTGGCTAGATTTTTTATAATCTTTTATTTCCTTTTATCATTGTAATTTTATATTATTTTTACAGGATCTTACTTTGAAGTAAAGCCATTTAATTCTGGATTTTGGATTTTCTTTTTTCATTTTATACATAATTGTGTTTACAGTCCCATCCACTCTTAGCAGCTGGAGTCCAGAGTTGTCCTTGAACACGCCTGACCTCGCACATCTTCATTCTTCACAGGCAGCAAATCACAGAGGACGGTCTCAGGCTCAAATGCCCTCCATACAGGAGAGGGAGAAAAAAAATTCTCCCAGGCAAAATATAAAAGTCTATTCACTTATTCCCCAAGGACGGCCAAAGAAGCAGATAATCTTTGTTGGTGCGAGGTGCCTGTTGGCTGCAGCTGGGGATGCAGCACATGCTTTTGTCTTCATGCACACAGCTACCAACATAGTTTAGGGCCTGAGGCAGTAAGTCAGAGAATAAATAAGAGATGGAGAGAAAAGTGAGAGTGTGTCAGAGGCAGGAACAGAGAGAGGATAAGAGATGATGAAGGTGTGACAAAAGAGATGGATCCTAACTTGGAGGCACGGAGAAAATAAGTACTTTAATAAGACTAAAAACAAGAAGAGTGAGGATGAGAAAGTCAAGGAGCCATCTTTGTTTACCACACCTCACAGATAAAACTGATACACTTCTCAGAGAAACTCACGAGAGCAACACTTTGGAGGAAACACAGTTAAATTGAAAGAGAATACATCAGCAGCTCTGGTTAGCAGCCAGCACAGCTAAAGAAGAACAGCAGTGAGGTTTTGTTTACTCTTCACCAACATGAGCCACCGCTTCAATTAATCACGAGCAGTCTGCTAAAAGCAGATCAGATCTGTCCGTTTGGTCGGAGCTCATTCAGCCAATAATCAACTCAGCACGTATGCTCCATTTCGCCAGTCTGTTTTGTATTCACACAGTAACTCACATTTGTAAGTGCTGCCCAACACAATTGAGGTCCACTGAAGTGGTTGCAGGGTTTGGTGCCTTGCTTAAGGGCAGAGGGAGGGGAGAATGTAAGTCATGCAAGTACCTGTGCCCACACAAGTACACACACTGCCTTTTCCTCCCAAATATACAACCACCTGTTTTTACATGACCAGTTCCACACTTGGGTCACCCAACACCTGGGACAGCTACATTTGCTGAAGAAGACCATGAGCTGTGGTTGAAAGCAAACCCAAGATACGGTTGAAAGCTCCAAAAAGCTAGTTAGGGGACCTCTTTCCTGCTTTTTTCAGATGTGCAAGTGTTCAGTCGTCTTTTAATAAATAGAACCATGATCTAAGAGAGTGTATAGTATTAACATCTTTACAAGCCATGTAAACAAGTTTAATGAAAATTTTGATGTCACCATTGACTTTGACGGTTGTTATGACAGCTGTTCCCAGCGCAGCTAGCAAAGTGACATTAATTCCTTGAGCTAGCCAAACTACAAAATTAAAGTCTTTGCTGTTGTCTGGTTAATATGCTCTCGGCATGTCGCTAACTATACTATTCACACTCGGCCAAAGATAGTTATATAGATATATATACAGTATATACTATAACTCCGCTCTGTATAATTTTGATATTTGAAAAGACAGGAGAGTTAGCTGTGTGTTTTAGCTGTTCAAAAAGACCAACATTAACAACACTGAAACCTTTGCGTCATGCATTTTTCAGACAGGTAGTTAACAGCTAGCTTGCTACATGTCGAGCATGACAGATAGCAGGTAAACACTGAATATTAGCTTGAATCTCCCAGTTGTCAAATCACGACCTTTAGGAATCACTGGTGCAAATTAGCTTTATAATTAGCTCAGGTAGCTAAAGTGTAGAAATGTATCTTTTGGGGTTGTCAGTCTGATAAACTGCTGCTAAGTCACGTCTGACAATATTTTGATATCTATCAAAATGGAGACACTTTTTAATGTCATGGTTATTTTTGAAAGTACTGTAAAAAAGTTATCCTACCAACATAATCTCACTAAATGTTAGCTAACTTAAATTGGCAATGTTTCCTACAGAAAATGTAATAAGTTTACATGTAATTTGACTTTTCTCCAATTGACTGGTTTTGCAAAAAATAACCTTAGGAGGATCAACTGCATCATTTTATCAGATTTTGAAAAAGTTAGATTTTCTTGGCAAAGATGTATCTTACTTAATACTATGTAAACATTAACAGCCTGGAGATTATTTTATAGAGAATAATTACTATTTGAATCACAATATTGATGAGAAAAATTGCACTCATAATTTCCTCAAATCATTCAGCCTGTATGTGTGTACTTACTTTGAAGAAACTTTTTTATTTATAGAACTGTACTAACCCACATCACTTTCATAATCACTGTACAGAGGATAACATGGTTTAAAAGGAGACATCTGACTCTGGCAGCCTTGCAGAGAAATGGAGAGAGAGGTTGAAGCAGAAAAGAAAACCCAGACAGAGGCAGAAAGGGGGACAGAGGAAGCCAGACTGGCCAAAAGAAAAACAACGCCAATTAAAAAGGTTTTAGAGACAAAAAGGGTGGGGGCGAGATGAGAAGGTTATAGAGACTGAGTGAGAGAGGGAGATAGAGACCATGAGGAAGAGCCAGGCAAAGGAAGAGACAATGAGACAGAAAAAAAAGCGAAAAACAGGACAGACAGATGCAATGAAAGAAAGAGGAAAGGGTGAAAAATACAAAAGACAGAAGACAAATGTAAGATTGAGCAGACGTTCAGACATAGAAAACAGAATCAGAGAGAAGTGAATGAATCAGACACACTCAAAGGGTGGCAGTGGCCTTGGGTTTAAGGCAGTGATACTCCAACTGGTCTGTACTGGGCAGCTCCCAGTGGCCAGCAGTAAAAGACTGATTATACTGGGCAGCTCCCAGTGTGAACGTGTGATGCGATGTGAATGGGAGGTAGGGCATTGTTGTATAAAAAAAGCAGTAGTGCTCAGTGGACTTTCCAAGAGCTCAATAACTCAAGCAAACAAGAAAATTGGGGAAAGGGACAATTACATAGAAGAGGATGCAAACTGAAAGAGGGATAAGACTATAAAGAGGACGGGAGGATGTTAAAGCAGGGAGCCAGATGCAGCCGCAAAGGTGACAGCTGACCATTTCCAGTTCGCGTCCAGACGAACCAGCTCCAGTTTGGAAGAGATCCAGCAGGAAGCTGAGGCGATAATGAGACAGTCCTCATTTCCCCTGTCCAGAGTGACCAGCCAGAGGATGATGGCAGGCGGAGGACAGGAAGGAAGGCTGCAGGGTCAGAATTGTCCAGCCAACATTCAAACAAGCAGGAGGGGAAGCGTCTGAGCAACCAAGCTGTGATGGAAAATGCCTGCAGCAAGGAAACTGAGGAGCGCGGCAACATTTTGTGTTATCTGTAGCAAAATGACCATTGAGGCTTTCCAAGACAGCAGGAGAAGGCGGTTCAAGCCTGTGGCCGTTTCACCACTTTTCTCCATATAATATTTAATGTTAGTCAGCCTGCTCTGGTTAATTAACAGCCAACAATGTAAGGTGTTGTTTTAGATTAACTCTGGTGCTGCTTAGAAAGGTTGTTCAAAGCTGGTGTTTGTCATTGATGTTAAGAATGAGCACTAAAAGCATGTTAATGTAACTGTTGCAGTCTATTTTGGCCAACAGCTGAGGTTACATGGGCAATATTTCTTCAACCTGATTGAAATCATTCTGATTAGAAATTCCAACTTAACTGTTTACATGGACGCTAAATAAAAATAACCAATAAGATGTGTTTACATGTCCCAAAGCATTTAATCAGTATATAACTCTTTTGACATGCGCACAGTGGTCCTGCCCGCTGTGAAGCGTCTAATCTGCAGGAAATATAATGGAAGATTTTTCTCGGCTTCGTTCATCTTTTCAAACACAACAACTTGTTTTCGACCATCGAGGCGTTCAACAATCCGTAAATCTTTTAAGGTCTCCAACAAAAAAGTTGGATCAGCCACAGAGCAGTTTAGTTTTGCTGCCGCCATGTTTCTGTCCCTCCTGGAAACTCGTTCACGTCACCTAATGTTCCCCCCACGTGGGGCAAACATGAGCAGAAAGAATATAGTTATTCCAACCAGAGAGAAACAATCGGATTAAGCGTTTACATGGTTATTAGGCGCTAATATTTTCTTATTGAACAGATTATCAAAAGGTTTACAGCCCCCCTCGCAACCCAACAGAAAATTCCTCAGAATTCTGGAACAGTTCGTTTGTGGTGGGAACGTGATACGACCTCAATCTGACTCAACTACAAGTCATACTCTGCAAGTCTGAGCTCCATAGCTCCCGTAGCCAGGTGTGCTTTGAATACTGGGATGCGAATTAGAGAAATCAATTGCTAGCAGGAAAATGAAAAGAGGACTGACCTGGAATAGCAACCAAATATGTTGCTGCTTAATATTTGGTCAGATAGACAGGACCTTGTTCAGGACATTGTTTGTGTTTACTTTCTGCATTTTGGTTTGCTTTAATTTTTTTCGGTGTGAAAAGAAACTGAACCAAGGGAAAAACTGTAAGTTTACCAACTCATCCACTGATTCGAACCAGAGCAATTGAACTATAAACGCCCTAGGACACAAAAGGGTGTAAAAGATGACATCTGGGAGAGCTGAGGATGCACTATAGAGAAATAGTACAGGACGATTAAGAAAATGTGAAGAGATTATAGAACAATCAAGGAAAACAACAATGCGTGCAGACAACCTTCATTTCTGTTTTCTGTTACTGTGGCATCATTCTGTTTATAGGTCTTAATTCAGTCGGATTTAGTCAACTTTTGCATAACGTATGTGCAACCAAAGCCCTGTGTTTTACCAATGTTTTTCTTTCAAGCCCTCTGTTCAGTTTCCATGAAGAAAAACATGAAGTGAAATGAGCTACTTTCAGTGCATTGGCTCTGTTCTGAACAGATTACTGGCTTTGCCAAACAGGACAGGTGAAACCTGACAAGCCAATCAACATTTATCAAGAGTAAATTGAGGAGGCTCCATCCAAACACAACAAATGTCTAGTTTGTGCATTTTACAACACTCTACTACACAGATGGATAATGTAACAATTAATGAATGTATGGTTATGGATGCATTCCATGACAGTAAACATTTTGAATAAAATTTTAAAAACTACATTGAAAAATAAAAGACATAAAATACAGATCAGTGACCTCAGATACTCAGACAAAGTTAGCGATGCAGGAGGGAAACTGGGCTGATTTGTCTGCCGTGGTGACTGTGATCAGACACCGTTGTGTTGCAGAAGACGAGGAGGGTGGATGGGGGGGGCTGACGTGGGGGCTCAGTTGGTGCACTGCATCTGCAGGCAAGCAGTGTTCATGCTTGACTGGAGAAGCTGGATGACTTCACCATTTCCTCACGTTTTCTCCACTAGGTGCATGCACACAGGCAAGCACCTACACACACACACACACACACACACACACACACACACACACACACACACACACACAGGCATGCATCTACTGTACCTCATAGCCTTTCTTCCATGTGGGGAAGGTGACTTCACTTTCCCATCAGGTAGGATGACTTAATTTCTGTCCCTCTATCTCTCATATTTTGCTCCCTGAACCTATTTTTCATTCTATCCTTTCTTTTCTATCATAAAATGTGTCTTTTTTTAAACAAAGCAAAAAAAGCATGGGCTCACATTTTATGAAGTCTATCTTAAAACAGTACTGACATGCCCATATGTATAGTAAATTGAAAGGGTTATTGGTTGCCATAATTGTTCCTCCTGCCCACACTGGCCACAAAGAAATTTAGTGTAAGTGATGGGGGACAAATCCACAGTCCTTGCTCCATGTAAAAAGACATTCTGAAGTTCATCTGAAGCTAATATGAGGCTTCAGCAGTCTGTGTTAGCCAAATCAAGTGGTAATTTGAGTTTCGGCCTCAATGCTTCAGCTTAACTTTGGAGGATTCCTAACTGGTTTGCCTACCTCAGACTTCTAAACCTCATATTAGCTTTGGTTGAACTTTGGAACACTTTTTTTTATACAAAATGGATATTATGTCCCATTTGCTTTAGGAAGGGTTTTCTTCACAGCCAGTATGGACGGGAGGAATAATTAAAAACACCAAAAACTCTTTCAACATACCTGTGGGAGTATTGTTTTAAGTCAAACTTGAAAAAATGTGAATCTATCCTTTAATGCTTTACTGATCTCCTGGGCCCATATTTATCAAATGTCTCAAAATCTCTATTAGGAATCCTAATTCCTCAGAGTGAGATTTATAACCCTTGTAACCCTTATTCATGAAGCGTCCTACACTAACATTCAATAGCAGGACTACTCCCAGGAGAGTGTGACGTCGCTGTTTTAGATGATGACGGTTTCAAATATTAGCCAGCGGTAAAATTCAAAATGCAGAAAATAGCACCACTTTTTTTGTAGATTATATGTGTATAGGCAAATAACTGAGGTAAGTAGATACCAAGATTATATATGAAAAAATATGCCAAAATAATTTATTTATATGCTGTAATGTTACACGATCTTTATTTGAAATAAATGGGGGAAAAAAATAGGATATAAGATCCTGTATTAGATTGTGTCTGTTGTAATTAAGTTGTGATATCCTACATGACAAAATTGAAGTCAGCTCTCATTGAGGACCTTCATCATGCACATTATCTTTATTAGGAGCCTTAAGTGGGATCAAAGCTACAAAAAAGCTCAAAAAACGTTGAGAGGACAACGGTTTCTGCAGGGACAGCACGTGTTCTCTCCTCTGCACAAGGTCGATCTCAAAAATGATTTGTTTTTTGCCAAAACAATTTGAATGTGGGCCCTGATCTCTTTAAGAAGTATTTGTTCTTCCTTTCACTTCCCTTCTCCCAGAGAGATCAGAGGTCAGGGTTAGCTACAGAATTGTGACAAGGGAGCTTGCAGGGATTCAGGTCCCAGCTTACTGCACTACACTGCAACTTCTCCATATACTGTATTTTCAACATCTATCCCAGTTATTGTCTTTCAGTTATTGTTTAGTCAGCATTGCTATCGCAGTTTTAACAAAAATGTAATATAAATTCAAAGTGCAGTACAGTATGTTAGCTTAAAAAAATATCTGATCGTCACCATCTTTGCACATCAGTTGTCAAGGCAACAACTTACAGAGGTACAAATAGGCCAGAGAGTCGCTGCCTGAAATGATTGCAGACACTACTAAATGCTAAATGCTATTGTGTTGTATTGTAAAGTGTTTCTGTTATTTTGTCCACCTCCAGTTCTATAGTAAGTGTACAGTGGGGTATATAAATGTATATACCTGTAGGTGGTTAGATACAATACATAAAAGACTTGGTGAATCATTGTTATGTGCTCTTGCTGTTCCTACAATAGTTTGGTCCTCATGAGGATTAAGACAATAGTGGACGGAGCTGAGAGAGAATTGGCTGCTGAGTTATTAAGTCACAGCTCAGATAAGCAGAGATCACTGCTGCAGCTGCAGCTGCCAGCTGCGCTGAGAGGCAACACCACCAACACCTTGCCCACGAGATAAGGGAATTACCGGGGACAAAGGCGACAGTTTTTGCACAGTTTGCCAACACGAGCATATTGGAGCTGTGTCCCATTCAGGCTGTACCGTTTCCCCCTCTGCAGCACCACCAGGCCTAACACACAAAGAAACACAACAAGGCGTGAATACCAGAAGCAGTAAGCAGGAAAGGAAAACAACAGGCAGAACATGGAGCCCTGTGTGTGTTTGAGCCTCCTCAATAAAACCCGTCCATTTCTCTAAAGATGTGACATTTCAGCCAGCAGTCCTGAACTTACAGCATTTCTGTATAAGCAGGGCTAGATTTCATGTTCACCTCGCTGTGGAGGAGTGAACACAGGAGGATGGGCTCACTTAATTGCATGCAGGAACATAAGGTCTTATTAGTGTTGACTCAGAAACACAAATAAAGATAAGATCTAAAATGTATATTATACTTTATAAATAAATCATGGTGATCACAAAATATTTTTTTGTGCCATCCAATTTAAAGAGTTTTTCAACTTTTCTGGCATCCTCCAAACGTGTATGTTGTGCTGGTGGAAAACTCTGCTTGACTTGGTGCTTTGACTGCTTTCAGATCGAATTTCCATGCTGTTAATGTGATTTTAGCCATGCAAGTGGCGTGGCCCTAGGGATGGCAATGTCGATCTGTTGGTCGGTGTTTGGGCTTTTAGTGAAATACGTTGACAACTATTGTATAGATTGCCATGAAATTCGATACAGATATCCATGGTGCCTAGGATGATTCCTAATGGACCACCTGCAGGTCAAAATTGCAATGTGTCCAATACTTTGGTTTATAACCAAATCCCTGCAAACTACTGACATATTCCATTTGCCTCAGCTGTACTTTGTGCTTTGTGCTAATTAGCAAATGTCGCCATGCTGACACACTAAACTAAGATGGTGAAGATGGTAAACATTATACTGTACCTGCTTAACATCAGCATGTTAGCATTATCATTACGTGCAGTAGTCAACGTGATGCTCATATGCTGGCTACTTCTCTGAAGCAACATACATTACAGTCAACCAAGTCAACAAAATAAGTTTTGATGACAAAGTTTGCTAAACCTACATTAATGTATTTTTTTGGCCACTTGGGGGCAGTGCAACAAGCTGTCAACACAACATGGTGGACGTGTTAGCAAACAGTGCCATTTCACACTTTGAGCAGACGATAATATTAGTTCTCAATTGGAGTTTGTGTACACTTGACAAATGTCTCTCTATTATTGTCTATTGACAGAGTTGTTTGATCATTAATATAAATATATTTATAAGAGCATCTTTAATGGGATCTGCCACTTAGTAGCAAAGAAGCTAGTTCACTAAGCTGGTTAGCCTTCCCCTTAGCATCTTTAGCGAACACTGTTCTTCTTAGGTAGTAATATAGTACCGACGTCTTTCTCCCTCATACAAGAGTGACTATTGAAAACTCCCATGTACAGTGAGATTAAACATGAAGAAAAAAAAGCAGTTGTTTAATGCTTAAATTAGACTGACAGTAAGCAGCTAACTCATAAAAAGCTAGACAGGCTACATTTAAAAACAGAATCCACGAAATTCTTTTAACCTAATTGTGTATTGTCAAAATTTGTAAAAGCAGCTTTTAAATTCTTCATTATTTCTCAGCCATGTGCTCTTAAGGCCCCACCCTTCATCATTTGCTGCTGAAATGACCCACTTTCCCCTCAGGGATCAATAAAGTTCATCTTATCTCATCGTGTGAAATTTCTCATCTCACAAGTATTGCTCTACAATGTCAAATAGCTGGAGGCAACTCGGCAGACGTTATCACATCCCAGTCACTTCCACAGCATCAGAGCACACGGTGTCCCTCCACCTTCTTCATAAAAAACACAGGGCTCTGCATTGTTTGACCTCTGCACCTGCCTGGAGGGGGGACGCCTGCTTGATTTGTTGGGGGGTGGGTCAGCCAAGATTCCTCGAAGCAGACAAAGCAATAAATCGAAGGGGTGACGACGGCGGCGGTGGTGGTATGGAGGACGAGGGAGAGGAAAAAGAGAAAACAGAGACAGTCCCTTAAGAATACCGGGGTCGGAGCATCGGAAGAGCTGAGGCACCGTGTGAATGGACAGAAATCTAGTCGCTGCAACCTTTTGCTAAGAACCCACACACAGACACACAAAGATGTCTATCAGCGCTCCCTTTTTGTTCTGGGTCATGTCTCCCTGTCTGGGTGTTACTCGCTTCACACTCACCCTGGAGGCCTGAAGTCCAATTAGATCATACAGTGCGCAGCAGTAAGCAAGCTGCTGAGGAACTGGAGCTAGGTGGAGAAAAAAACAAAAAGGTCCCCATTCTCCAAAACACAGTACAGCAGTTTGTGAGGAAGGAACAAATCCAGATCTACAGGTGATGAACCTTGTATTTAACAAGCTTGTGTTAATACCAGAATTCAAGCTTAAACAAGATCAAATTTTATTGCAATTAAACCAGAAATTACACTCAAATCACAGTGAAGAGTATAGACAGTCACATTACTGACAGAGATTATTGTTTATTATGCACACACACTTGTGTACACACACCCTTGTAGTCCAATATTGTGTAGTCTCCGACAGCCCAAAGGCACAATGCAATGTTGTGTTCACAGACCTTTAGTGCCTGTGGACTTTTGCAGATGAGGAAATGAGCAGAGCTTTAGTAGAGTGCTGGTGCAGTGTTGGTTCTGAGAAATATCATTTAAGACAATCAGCTGGTCACAAGGAAACACCTTCAATAGCCTTGGGTGGTCTGCTAAGTGCTCCACATCCAGCCAATACTCTCCCTGAGCATTTGTATTCAAAATGCACTACATGTGCTCACTTCGTCCTCCATTGTCCGACAGTATCATGCATATTGCATGCGCCGGCGTCAGCCCTTTGCTGCAAAGGGGCTCATCCTCTGCCAACAACAAAAGGACCATCAGATGCGTCCAGAGAGCAACATGCCCATACAGTACATCAAACCAACGTGAATACAAGGCCTGATGCTGCGCCAGTCACAGAGCAAGAATGACGCTTATTGATTCCAACACTGACCTGCGAAAACATCTCAATTTGTAAACTCAGAGCTTCAAAAAAGGACGATGGAAGGCTGCCTGTTTGGAGAACTGACCAGGGAATATCTGTGAAATGAACAGGAATGTTAAATTTTGGTTTTAGCAGGTAAAACGCTGGATAACAGTAACGCAGGGGCAGTCTACAGTCTAAATTGACCCTGCACTCATTCCTACTGTTAGCAACACAAGAAATAGCTGACTGAAAGGAATGTTACCACCACAGACCTTGATAATATTAGGTTAGCGTTAGCTTTACTTCTTGTTAGCCTGCCTGTTTTCGTGGTTTGTCCCAGCTGTTTTGCGGTCACGTCTTGTCTAATTTTCAATGGGATTGTACACAGTATTTTAGTTCATATATTCAGGGGGTTTTTTCTTTTCAAGAACCTATAACGTTAGCTGACATTACTGACTTAAATAGTATGCATACTTCTACACACATGCATGCACACACACAAAGACAATCTAAAGCACACACTTGATTTATTTATTTAGCACTTTCAATTAAATTACATGCAATAATGACCGAAGGTGTTTAACATTTGTCAGTAAATCAACCTGACAATTTGCCAAAGCTGCCAAAGCATCTGAGGTTTACAAGCTGATTATAGCGATAAGCACAGCTGCTCCAAATAAACCTAAGCGGCGTAGTAAAAGGAGGCCACAAACAGAGCTTTCACTGGATGTAAATTCAAACAGAAGCCTCCCACATCTAAACTTTGCATTTTAAATCAGACAATGAAGGAGGCAAAGAAGTGAAACAATTCCTTCCGGACAATCCCAGCCTCAACAGCACATAAAACTGTAGAAATCATTCAGGTTCCTCTCTGAAGTGTTTGTTCTGAGGTAAAGGGTACAGGAAGAAATATGGGACCTATTGAACTTCCTCACAAAGCAAATCAAAGGAGTGAAGGGCTGCAGTCTGAGCGTGCAAACACTACCGTACCGTGCTTCAATTTGTCCTGAACAAACTTGAACCTACTCTAACAAAATAACTAAGCGTGCAAAGTGAAAACAAATTTTTGGTAATTCGGACAAAGAATGACCTAAAAGATTTTCAAATGTGAAGTCTTGAACCAGACTTTCCTTTACTCAGAACAGACATGACAAAGGGCTATCCTCTCTCTGTACTACAGTAAGTTAGCACTGAAACATAAACGTGAGACAGAGTTGTTCTGCCCCTGGAGCATTTCCAAGGTCTCTGCTTGAAAATGAGACCCAAAAGCAAATTAAAGTCTTTGGATTGGTGGGAAAAAAACAACAACAAAAAAAAAGATCAAAGTTGCAGAGATGTGGTCGGCCTCCGAACTGACCACAAGTGGAATAGGAGAAGTCGCATCGAGGCGTGCCAAGTGATGAAGTCAACCATTCCGGGATGTTGGCAGGAAAATGGCCAATTAGAAGGCGAGGAGCCGTCATCGCTCTGCCCGACAGCGAATCACGCGGAGAAGAGGGGAGGAAGCGAGTGGCTTTGATGGGCAGGTGACGAGAGACTGTTGCCGTTGCTGGTCAGGATACTAAACTAGTCAAGGCAGGTTGGGCGCAACGTGAACTCTTGACTTCACACACTGAAAACCGCTGCAGTCCCAGATGGAAACCTGGAGAGCATCTTAAAGTAACTGCTCTCACTGAAGAAAAAGAGCATGTCTGATATTTTTACTCCACAGTATTCACTTCTTAAGGTTTACTTTTACAGACATTCATCATTTTATGACCTTAAATTATTGTAATTAACTTTTCTCTTTTAGTTTCTGTTGGTTTGTTGTGTTAGCATGAGTAAAAGTAAGCCAAAGTAAGCTTCATTTACACAATTCACAATAAAGTATGCATAGTGTCTCCAGTTATGGTTACTATTATCATAATAACCATTATTATTGGCGAGGTGTCCAGGGTGTATCCTGACTCTCCCTTAATGCATGCTGGGATGGGCTCCAGCCTCCCCATCATCCTGAAGAGGTCTCCATTGGTCCTCTTGGTTCATAGTAACCGAGACCTGGCGCAAATTCACTCCAGTTGGGTCGGGTAGTGTCCAGTGCTACTGCCACAGGTCTGGGGTGTTTGTGTCAATATTTCTAACACCCAAGCCTATATATGGTGTCACATAATCATCACAAGAGAAAGAATAGTTTTTTGAGGGAAGATGGGAGTATGAACTGTTCAGTACAGAGAAAAATTACATGTTTTGCTGCTCTTTTGGACGGCTGTTGCTCATTAATTATTGGTTGACCGCATTTTGGATTACGTCTAATTATCCTTGGGTTCCTTTTGGATTGGGTTTCTTTGTTTGAAAATCAAGTCATGCACATCCTGTTAGGGTTAGGGTTTTCCAAGGATCCATTTTAGATCGGGTCCAAAATCTACAACAGGATAAGCAGATTAGAAAATGGATGGATGGATGTTACTTTTTATAAAACAATATATTAATGAATTATCTAAAAGCAAAACTAAGAGTCTGAAGTCACACTATGTGACGTTATGAGCGGTGCTTTGAGCTAAATGCTAATGTAAGCATGCTAACATGCTCACATTGACAATGCTAACATGCGTATGTTTAGCACGTATGATGTTTATACTGTTCTTAGTTTAGCATGTAAGCATACAAAAGTTTGCTAATTAGCACTAAACACAAAGTACAGCAGAAGCTGATGGGAATGTCAGTAAATTTGTAGGTAGGTTCTGAACACTTGACTTCTGATCCTGTCACTGCCCATCATTCTCCTTAAGATCATTATTATAACATTTTTAAGTGAAAAATATTTTATAATAACTAGTTCATCAGTTTTGAGTGCAGGGTCACAGCTCACCTAAAGTTCACCTCCAGCTCTTTCTGTAGAGTTTACAGCCCTTGTTGCCCATGTCCTTCTATTCAACATCTCATCCACATTTATAGTTTTTTGCCTTTTCTACGTAAATTGCTGCATTAATTAGCATGGGGAAACTGTTGTTGATGGATGTTCATTTCTGGACATTTTTTTTGGAACAGGAGGCATGCAAGAATTTGTGTTCTGGTGGGATTTGGGGGATTGTCTGGTCAACCTGTCACTGTTGTCTTCTGTGTTTATTAAGTCATTCAATATGTGCTCCTTTCTGACTTTTAAGCCTAAAAAAATCTGTGTACGTTTGTGGATATAGTTATGTGCAAGATGTCTGGTCCATAATCTTATGGTCTGTTCCCAGCTTCAACTGAAATTATTATTAGAGCAGTAGCAGCGGTTTCAACAGTATAAGTTGTAGCAGTACAAACTGTTTTAGCAAGGGTGGCACAAGTAACAACGCTAGTAGCATTTGGTATGTAGTAGTAGTAGTAGTAGCAGTAACAGTAGTAGCAGGGTTAATTGTAACAGTAGTAGTAATGTATCCTTCACTTCCATTGAGGATGCACATAAGAAAAGAGGCCAGTCCATCAATTACAGAGAAGCCTGGCCTACTTCAGAGAGCCCAAAATACTCAACATAATCTACTATCACTCTATGCAATCACCTGTCAGAATAGAACCAACTCCTACAACAACATTGTTAACCATTTCCAAGGCCTTCTCTTTTTAAAGAGATCACCTAGACACAGAAAGGCACAAAATAGGTCCATGATGAATGAGTCTGTGGTGCAGTGAGAGTGCAAGCAGCCGAGTTTCCCCAAACAGGATGTAGAGAGCCACAATAACAAACAGGCAGTGACAGACATGGCAGACGATGATGAATAGATATCCATGAGCAGAATCTCATGGCAACTGCTAAAGGCAGCACATGAACTTTAAATACATTGCCTGGCAGCATACTGTCTGCTTACTGAAAAAAACTGCTGGACTTCGTCCTCAACAGAAATAGTTGGGAAACATCTAATTTAGCGCTCTTCTCAGCAGTCTGACAGTGTAAGGGATGGACTGCAAAGTAGCCAGCTAAGGGAAACTCCAAGCTTTGATTCGCAATGTATATTTATAGAGTTATAGAGGGTTGTGTTTTATAAAAGAGTTGTATGCAGGAGTAATGTTAGAAAAAAAAAAAAAAAAGCTGAATCTCAAATTAATTTTAAGTGACTGCTGGTTTTTGGGCCACAGGAGGTAGATTAAATAATAGGAACATCTTGCAAGACAATAAAATCCAATACAACAGCCCTCAAATGTCAAGCATAAAAGTTCATTTTTGACCTTGGAAATAAATTTGACAAAATTATCTTAACTCAGTGGTGAAACTCCCTAACATGGTTGGGATATCGGAATATCTAGTCAGAGTCTTTAAGTGACAAGGAGTCAGCATTTACCACGAACCATTCAACACCTCATCAGTCATCCCACCACTTTGTTCCAGAGGTAAATATCTCGATAACTACAGGATGGATTGCCATGAAATTTGGTAGAAGTATTCACAGTCCCCAGATGATGAATCCTAATAGCTTTACATTTAATGCCAACATCAGCACTTATGTCTAAAAACCTTTAAAACCTTCCCTTAACTGTTTATTGCTAATTTGCATGTCAGCAAATATTAGCATGCTAACACCCTAAACTAACGGTGAAAATATCAAACATAAGATGCTAAATATCAGAATGTCAACAATGTTACTATGAGCATGTTAGCATTACAATCACAACCATACCAATCACTACCTTAACTTTAATCGATCTTAAAGGTCCAATCACTCAAGTGTTTTTACCTGTTTTGCCTGATTAGACGTCTTTTGAGGACTGTGTGGGTGTGTACAAACTGTGTTTGATTGACATCTCTCTCTCGCCCTCATAGTAGTTTTGTTGCACCTGTTAAAAAGGGAGGGGTTAAACCTTCATCATTCTTATTGGTGCCACCCAACTTCAACTTGGACAGCAGTCTTGGGTTGGCAGGGCCTTTAAAATGTTTTCTTTACAATGACCATTACAGCCTCACAAAGTGTGAATGTACACTCTTCATCTTGTCAGTTTTTTGTTGGGACTGTGGTGTTGATTTAGCTCTACAGTCATTTCTGAGGTGATCGTTTGTGTTGTTGTTATACTGAACAGCATTATGTTGTGTTCTTGTTATTTTGTCCAACCCACATATGCATCTTACAAAGAAAATTCACTCATATGAATGTTGGTTCCAAATAGTCAATGGCCAAAATAGATTATACTAAAGTTTATATTTATAGGTAGAAAGGACATGCTGTGTGTTTCAATACAATGTCTGGAAAGTGGAATTACAAAGTAGAAATTAATTCCCACAATCTGTTTATCTATGGTCTACAGGTCTCATCCAGCACTTACAGGTTGTTGTTCATATGCCTGTTTGGATGAATCCCAGAGGAGTGAGATGTCCAGTGGGTTGACGGAAATGTATTCCCTCCTGCTGGAAATCCCACTGGTCTGCAATCAGAGACTGGGCCAATCTATAGTGTTGTTTACTAGGAACCAGAGCCAATTACTCATGACAGTCATTGGCAGTCTAATAACTACATGCTGTGTGGGGTATTTCAGGTGTCTTGCCACTTACTCTAATAAAGTCCAAATCTGGTCCCTTAAACGTCCCTGTTTGTGAGTAATTTATCTGCTGTTGCTCTGAGCCAAAGTATAATGAACACACTAATCCATACGCATGCTTCTTCCCCCTATCAGGTCAATAAAAACAAAAGGAGGTGTCCCCATGGTATAAGGGAAGGTGGATTCCACCTTCAGCACTCTTCGCTGATGTTGGAACACTCTCTGATCACACATTTTGACTGATCTGAAACTAAAAAGTTTTTAAATGTTTTGCTTCAGCTGGAACTGCAGTTGAATTTAAAATGAGGTCGACTTGTGTTACTGAGTATAAAACTTTAACTGAATCTCCAAAAACCTAAACTGGACCTGCATTTTTAAATACTAATGTTTGTCTTAACTTGTATTAAACTCTTTAAATGTGCTATTTTTGCATTGATGTCTGGTTTTCATCTCTAAGCACTTATATAGCTCTATATCGTCTTATTATTGCCTTGTTTTTATCTATTTCACACGCATTATCTCTGCTTTTATTTCTATGTGTAAATGAGAGTTGTTCTCACTGGACCACCCTGTACAAACAAAGCTTAATGAAAGAATGAATGACTACACACAACCTCACCGCCCCTTCCAAACCCCCCCACCACAGGTAGGCCATGGCCGGGTGGACCACCACAGAATAATCACCTGCAGTGAGGGGAAATCACTGTTGCTATGGAAACACCATTTAGGAATCCCATGATCCCAGACGCACATGCTGCCTTCGGCCTAATTTGCCCAAATTCATACTGGTCCACCCTCAGGTTTGGTGATGAGTGCTGAAAAACATTAGCACTAATAAACAGTCAGTATGCTACCATTTGAATTAGTTGGATTATTACCCTAAAGTGGGCTGCACATGCATTTTGGTTACCACAAAAAATGACTGCAGAATACAGCCTCCAAAATAAAGATAATCGTTATTAACAATCAACATTTAATTTAGACTATATGATGCACCAAAACCCCGATGAGACAAAATGTTAAAATGGAGTCAAAGCAATTATATACTTATAATCAACAAATAATCAGGATTATTTTATACCAAAAGTGAGTTCCTTCTCCCTTGGAAACTGAACATAGTTTACCTTGAATTGCAAAGGGCGGATAGACCATAAGACATGCTGGTAATCCTGCTGTCACACTGCCAGTAAAATGTTCAACAAGTCATCCACAGCTGCCCCATTGGCTTTAAAGTAATAGTTCAACATTTTGGAGAAATATGCTTATTCGCTTCCTTGCCGAGAGTTTGATAAAAAGATCAATACCACTGTTAATGGCGGGGCTTTAGAGGTGGTGAGGGGATTTTGTTACCTTTTGACAGAACCAGGCTAGCTGTTTCCCCCTGTTTGAAGTCTTTATGCTAAGCTAACCGTCTCCTTGCTGTAACTTCATATTTGACGGACAGACATGAGAGTGGCATCAATCTTCTCATCTAACTCTCGGCAAGAAAGTGAATCGTATTTAGCGTAATTCCTAAAATGTCAAACTAAAGACGCCAAACTCTGGATATCGGGAATAACCTTTCAGTGCTAAATGATCGGGACAACCCTTTAAACCTGAAATTCAGCCAGCGTGATGAAATTTAGCCACATTTGAATGTTCTGCTGTTAACAGCCATCAGCAACAACAATATCAGATTTTCAACTTATACCGTGAACAGTTCCACTTGGTAAAAAATTAATGCTGAATTTATTGCAGCAATTCAAATATTCCCAGCTCTCTACAAGTTCTATTTGAATGGGTACAGGATTCAAAATCTCAAAAATGATGCTTCACAAAATGCAACAATCCATCATGAAATGTTCATAAAGTTAAAAGGAACCCTGTGGAGTTTTTGACCACTACTAGAGCTATAGAATATATTTTTTATGTGTGGGTCCCATAGACAGTATATAAAGATGGACGACGCGTTTCCACTTCCTCCCACTGTACAAAAATGAAGCCAAAATATCCCGGATACTACTGCTGCCATCTTGTGCTGGTGGCGTCATTTGGAGCCAGAGTCTGCGCAGTAATGGTACCGCCCATACACCCACCCGAACCAATCATGAGCAAACTCACAGTTGTCAATCATGACAAGGCTGACACAATCTAGTCAGAAAACAGCCCTATGAGCCAAAATGCTCTCTCTTTTCCTATCCAGCAGGACATGCGCTCTTTGAAACACAGCAGTCAGGACAAACCCTGTCATACAAACCTGACAGCATCAGTGCCAGAGTGCCAATTTGTTCAGAAAGTAAACCTTGTAACTTTGCCTTTGTTGTCTGAGGCTGCCACTGTTACATAAAGCCTGTGGACACGCAGAGAGAGAGAGACAGAGAGAGAAAAGATCACATGCTGCAGTCATTAATTCATCATCTGTCATCAATCCAATAAGCTGTGCAGTCCCATGAACTCTTTGCTTTCCTCTAAGGTCGCCTGAGGACCTGGCTTCCACAAGAAAATGACTTTTTCCTCTGTGACACAGGCTCCAAGCCCACTGTTCTATTGTCAGTTCATGTATCCTGCAGTATGTAAACAATTATCTCGCTCTACAATTATTCTAGCACTGGCAGTGACATGGAAATGTGGATTACAGAGAGGGAAAAGCACAAAGGCAGACTTAATGAACAGCTGGAATTGCTGAGTACACCAGTCAGACTTGCATGGGGTTAAACAATTAGTTAATTAGCCTACTGGATAAACAATGCGGTTGTATATGTTTATTCAGAGAGATGTTCGGAGGCAAAGACATTTAAAAGCAATGTGCTGATGCTGTGCTGAGTCAGTGTTAAGTCTGTTTGCGGTGATGCTGAAACAAGTGCAGCAGCTGGAAAACAGCACTGACGTAAGTGTCAAAACAGTCGAAGAGCTTGTTTCAAGAAATTGAACACACAGGCTCGCACTCGGGGCTCATGTCTTCCAAGGACAGGCTCGGCGCAGGAAAATGGAGATACTGCTACAAACACAAACTCCTCTTGCACCAAGTGCAAGCATGACAGTTGCCATAAATCTGCAGGGAAGAAAAACTACATCCACTACCGAAAGAACCATGATCGTGTGAAAAAATTAGGCCTGGGCACGTCAGGAGGGGAGAGAGACGGGTGCGCAAGGGGTGGAGCAAATTCGTTTACATCCAAACTCATGCAATATGGAGGAGGTAATAATCACCGTGACAATTTCAAAGTGGGTGCTTTTCAGAACAGCAGGAGAGGAGCGCATTAGCTGTTCATTAGCCAGCAGGCAGAGAGCCATGAGCACACTGATTAGGTCTGTGTGGAGCGCCAGGACCCATGTCTGTGGCCTGTGGACATTAGAGAACCACTGTCTCTCTTACGCCGAACTGCCAATACTGCATGTTCACCTGATTCATCACTGAGGACGCATGAGCCATATTAAAATACATTCTATGGATATATTATCAGGCAATCACACAATCAGGGGTTTGCACCAAGAAACTCGACTGGTGCGAATGTTTTCTCACTTAGCTTTGCTTAAATTACTATTTTTCACAAACCAACACATTTACGCATAAAAGTAATTGAAGGGTTTTTTACTGTGGTTTTAGCAGCAGCTGCTTTACACACAATCACAAAGAAAAACATCCTGTCTTCACACAAACCCTTAGGAGTGTCTGATATGTGATATTGTTTCATTCACTGATCACTCAGAATGAGGTTGCTCCAAAGTGTGCCCTAAACCTAAAGGAAGAACTGGGACTCATTTGTGCCTGCTTAAATTAGCTTCCTTAATTTGCACATGTAATAAGGTAGTCCCATAAGCCTCTAACTTTGTGTTTTGCATTGCATCAAGCTATTGACTCTGTTTGGCCTCAATTCAGATTTAATTTTGCAGTTAGGTGAATCTTAACTTATGTGGTTATAGTTCTCTTTAAATAAAGATGCCCTGTGGATTTTTCTTGTAAAACAAACAAAAATTATGTTTACATTCTGTGTTTTTCACCAAAATGCATTGTGGCCTTGAGGCCCAACAAATGATTTCTTGAATATTTTACATCGTGCATTGTTTACATCCACGTTTGCTAGCTTGCAGTGTTCTTCACTGACTTTTCTAGTGCGCTACACTTCGTTGCGCATGGCCGCTACCAACTGTTGATCAATGGAATAGCTTGATACCGGTGGCAGGAATTTGTTTCGCGGTGAGTGCACCTACATGTGCGTCCTTGAGCATGTGCACAATACAAACAAAACGGTGACCCACTCATGAAAACATTGCTCCACAGCGCTACTACTGGTTAAAAAACTCAATGTGTGGTTTGTCTATGTCTTTTAGAGGGTGGGTGGTTGTCAGTATTGCATGTTTTTGTACTTTATTTATTATAATCTCATGTCACTTGTTGCAGTTTGCACTTTAATGCAAAGCACATTGAGTTTACGTACCTGTAATGAAATGTGCTATATAAATAAAACTGCCTTGCCTTTAACATATGTCAGATAAGCACTAATCAGTTGTTTCTTGTTACAACAAAGAGGCTTCACCATGTCATATGTGAACAGCTGCTAATAAAATCAAAATCTACCTAGCAACATTGAACGTAATTTGCAAATGTTCGGTAGTTTTACTTAACCAATCAAAACTATAATTACTTCCACCAGGAAGATATATTTCCTACCAGGACACTTCAGCTGGGCAGATTTCTCCTGCCCTAAGCAGTGGTCCTCCTCACTTATGTGGCCTAATATTAATCTACCAGCAGTAGGAGCAGCCATGTTCCTGTCTGATAACAGCCCCTGTGGAAAAGCACGCTTAAAACCCCACTTCCCCCAACTCCAGACCTCGCAATCACCCCATTCACATGCACCCACCCCCCATGAATCTCCTCTGGCAGTCACTGTCAGGGTCTGGCTTACCAGGACTCCTTTTGCTGACATAGGTTGTCATTCACCCAGACTATCTTCCCTGTAATGCCGTGTCCTCTCACCAACAGTGCTGCTGCTGGGAGGGGATACGTGATAATCTTCAGAAGGTAAAAGCAACAATGTGTGGTGAGGACTTTCTCAGTGAGCAGAAATGTAGCCTCAAAGGTGCTCTCCACCTGCTCAACATGTTGGTCACCCTTCTCTCACTCCACATGACCTGTACTCTTCAGACAAAAAAGCTGTACCCTTCAATGTTTAATCAATCCACTGACTCAGGGTGGAAACCTTAGGCATTGTTACAATATGATTTCAATTTGTAATACCACAATTTAATATTTGGCTATATTTGTAACAAGGCTCCTGTCAGTAATTTTCAATGGGTATGATAATTTCAATTCACAGTCAGCTAGGGTTCTTCGATATCATTTAGATTTGCTACCTCCTAATACATCAACAAATGACTAACCGCAAAGTACATGACCAATATGAATGTTTGAGCAGTTTTTCCTACACAATTCAGCTGTGTTTCATGACATACACACTGGACCAGAATGGTGTTGTTTGATTAATATGCTGTTATGCCTTTCTTGTTGTGACACCTGATACTGAAGCCTTGACCCGGTCTTACCTACAGTCTTCGTGGACATCAGTTTCGAATAGTATTGTCTAGACGTTCCACCTCAACATCCTTCTTTGGAAAACAATGGTAAAGTGACACCAAAACGAGTCAGTTATTGCCTTATTCTTCTATCTTGTTGCAAAGCTTCAGTATCATCTATTGCATTGTATCACTGTATATTTTTTACAGGTCCAATAGGTTCAGAACTCCACCCGGCACTCGAGACACACCGGGTCCAAATTATATCAATCAGATAAGGTAGCGTCCTGCTGATTGCTCTTGGGCCTGGTCAAAAATACCAGTTATCTGAGCAGACTCACTATCAGCTCTGATCATGTGCCACATCATAGTCGTTGCAAGAGAAAACTGCAAGGCGAAACAAAGAGTGTGAACGACAAAGTGCAGGGTAAAATGACAAGCACTGCCACTGTTTACAACCACAGCTGCTCGTTAATTGGTGGCACATCATGCTGTTGCCGGTGTTGGTGTTTTTGTTAGGCTCAACCGCAGTTTGAATCGGATTTAATCATCCTCGCATCAATTTGGGATGGGTCTGACTATCCTCTGAACCCTTTCGGATTGGGTCTCTTTTTTAAAAATGTACTTATGCACATCAGTTTCAGGTAGGTTTTGTCACAGGTACGTTTCGGATCTGGTCCAAACTTTTTGACCCATGAAGACCTTTACAGTAAATGCAACAACTCAATCTGTGCAGCCACTTTCATCGCCTCTCTTGTCTCTTTCTGTCCCTTTAACAGAGCATTTACACCAGTGCTGGCCCGTGTCCCAGAGGACTAGGATGTTTGTTATCATGGCAGCACCCCCCTTCTCTCTTTTGCTCTTTTTTTGCTGACCTGACCTTCCACTGCCCATTTGTCTATGTGTGTGTTTGTCAGAGAAGGGCGGTGGCAGAGATTATACAGCCCTCCAGGCAGCTATAAAAGATGACTTATGGCACCATGGTGTTCCAGATGCAACAGTAGCTTCTCCCGATAGTGTAGAGTGGAGGGGGTTTGGTGTTAGGATGAAGGAGAGAATTGATCTGCTAGGAATTGAAGGGGGAAGAAAACCAAAGGAGCGATAGACAGTTTCTTTTCATGTACTGCAGAGGAGATTAGGGCTTAAGCTCCGGGTAGTCGCAGAGAAAAAAAAAAAAATCATACTGGGCCAAGAAGGGGATTGAGGAGGAGAAAAAAGGGAGTTAAACAAGGCCACTGCGTGAAGCCCTTTTCTCGCTCACTTGTATTCCCCCGTGTGAAAATATGACAATCCAATTAGCGCTCCATTTCAGACAATCCGCGGCTGTTCACTGCGCGTCCAACCTGAGAGGAAATAGAAGAGGGGCAAGTATAGAGCCTTGACATTTCCGTGCTAGGCATATAGGCTGGTGTGAGCTGCGGCTGACAATTTAAATGCATGTTAAGATAGAGAGAGATAAATCACTGTTATAGGTCCAATCAAGTCGTCTCCTTGTGTGTGCAGTTATGGAAAGAGGAGAGGCACAGAAGGAGCAAACAAAAAATCAATTCGTAAGAGTCGGACATTGTGAGAATTCTGGCAATCTTACTTCAAATCAATTGCAGGTAAAAAGATAGAAATCATTCAGCAGAGTGTTGCAAACAACTTTGTCGAAACCAAGGTGGACTAATACAGGTTCAGTTCTTTCAATGAACCAAATTTGATGTGGCACCCAAGTGTAACACAGCTATTTATTGGTGGATCGCCTGGGAACTTTTATGGAATGAAAGTTAAATGATGAAAGAACAGCCTTATTGCCAGACACGAACAGTGATAACGGATAATTCTGCAAAACTCTGGATTAAATTTGATGATTTTTTTTTTTTTTACATCCAATGCCAGTGTTTACAAATTCTCACTCTACAATATCTGCGTAAGGAAACTACCATATGGTTAAAGCTAAAGACAGATTTCTGGCACAACATTACCTTCTTCTAAAGGTGCACAGATGAGGTCAAAACTCCAGCAATAGTTGAATAAAGAACAACTTTATTGTGAGGACATGTTTCAGCTTGCAGCCTTCATCACAGTCATCGATGACCTTGTTTTGGCTGGACGAGCCAAGACAGTGGTGGCATGCAAACCCTGGTTTCCTGCATAAAAATCTTTAAATGCCTCCACACCCTTACTTTCCAGCTTGCCACATAAAGTGCACACTACCGCATACACTGACAGTGAACATTGGATGTAATTCGTGAGGTGTGGAATCATCTGAGGTTTGATGTCCACAATGGCCAATGTTTGTTCTCAAATAGCCATGTGTCCTCGAGAAAGATACTAAACCTTCCTGATTCACAACCGCACAGCAAGTTAAAGCCACAGCTTCATGCATAAAATGTAAATGTAATCTCCAGGAAGTCTGCGCTTATCCACAAACACTTTGTCTCGCCCTGGGCTCTAACATAATCTGTTTAAACCGACATGCACACACAGAGAAATGAGCCAAACTTAGCGAGCCTATTTTACAGCTTTACCCCCTTTTCAGCTGCTCCCATTATTTTTACATTTTGACAGTCATCTGTGCACAGAGGCAGGGGTGTGACGGCTGTGAAGCTACTGTAATCAACAGTTTTCCAGCGAGTTCCAGTGCAATGAGACCAATCTATGAAAGCGCCAGTGTAGTATTGACGTCTCTTGGCAAGACTCCAGCCCCGCTCACAGACTCCGACCAAAATATTGTTGCCAAGCCTCGACAGCACATGCAGCACTGGGCGAGCCAAGGAAGGATTTTGCCGCTTTATCGAACAACCAACAGTTCAGACTGCGTTTAATCACAAGAAAAACCCAGGAAGTTTGTCAAACAGCCAATGGTTTTCTTGTCCATAAAGGGTGCTGGGTGAAAATGGGCATCAATCAGTGACAAATACATCCATCTAAGCTTATACTGTGTGCCCGATAAGGAGATGTCACTCACTGTACTTTTTTTTGTATATTAAGGAGTTTAGCTAATGCTCAGCGAAATCTGAAAAATGTGTTGAAACAAAGCCTGCTCTCACTCTCAGCACTATCATTTTCCCACATTTCTTCAACCGTGAACAAACCGAGTCTATCTGTCCAGGGAAGCATTTCAGGACTTCTGTCTTATCTGAGTTGTTTGTTTGGAGAAGAATCCAATCTCGGTCTGAGCTAGTGGGACATTAGGCTCAGCACGGGGCTGACTTTACAGGAGGCAGGCACTGAGGCAGATAAAATCCTCTAACACAGATCAGTCATTCATGGAACAAACAGTTTAAATAAGGCTTGCCTATCGTAACTCTTATCCCTTTTTCATCTATCCATTTTAACCCTTTTCGTGTTTGTGATACTACTTACAAGGACCTTCCATTTTGAGTGGGGTCATTCAATATCATACCAGAGCTAAGACAACCCCCACAATCCACAGCTCCACTGATTAGCAGTGCAATAAAAATCCAAATAAAGCTGAACAAAAGAAACAAGTAGAAAACTGTCCAGTGCCAACAAAGTCTTGTGCTATTAGCCAATGAGCAACATGTTGCCTAGTATTTTCTTCCAAATTATCTGTTTATGTCCAAAAGCCATCATCATTTGTCCTCCATCTGCCTTCCAACCTTACTCCCCCTCCCTATCCAGTCTATCAGGGCACGCTGAGACTAATATAAACCACACTCATGTCCATAGATACATGTGAGCACATGAGCGATACAGATCAATGCTTTCCAGCCACACTCTCAGCAGGAGTCCATCTGATGATTCTGCACTGAGGGGGGAGATGAGCCCTTTACCCTCCCATTTCACACAACTGATTAATGACCTCTGACTTTGCAAGTGGTGACCTCATGGGCAGATCGGAGATGAACATCCAACTGTGTGATAGGAGCAGTGTGTTCGGGGGTCAGAGGTCGAGACCGGCACCAGAGGAGCTGCCTGTGGTGTCGTGCGGGAAGCATCTTGTGATTTTAAAATCAAAATGGAGGGCAGCAGTGTGGCGTAGAGATTACAGTTGGCGTCCTTCATCTGAAAGTGCAGGTTCAAGCCCCTGTGGCAGCAAACGTCAGCCCCACCAACAACTCAACAAAGAGCAAGAGACCAACTTGCCTACCAATTTGCTGCTCTGTAGCTGAACCCAGCGTCCCTGTGGCCGAGGGCAGGAGAAAATTCTAATCTTTGCACACAGGAATCAATGGAGATTCACGAAAAAACAGCAATTTTCAGCAGTGCTTATTTGCATTTGTACAGTTATTCAGTTTAATGACCTTCTTGGGATAAACACTGACACATTAGCATAGTGTTGTGATCCAGTGCAGAAGACTGTTTCTAATTCAGTTAGTGAACATTTCGGCTGTGTGAAGTTCCCAAATTCAAATAGGAAATTGAGCTGGCTGTGGCCGTTTGAGCCAATGTTACACAGCATTAAATCCCATACCTGACGCTCTAATTGGATAGTTCTAGCACAGATTTCAGCTGATAAAGTACTAATTCTTTTGATAACAGATGAATGATTGTGCACATTCATCATATAAAGAAGGCTGTCCTTGGCGGGGGGGCTCTCTAGGGATGCAAACTCTCTGTGACAAGGAGAGGGTTAGAGCAACCATCTAAGCAGGATATTTAAACATGCTCTGATGACTGCATCATCAACAAATTCTGCCTGCCTGCGGTGTGACATCTCCCCCGCTGTTTTCAAATCTAATCACTGATATTAAAAAGCCTAACCAGTGCCGAACTGGGAGTACGCTGTGAAAGAGATGACAGGTCTCCTTCCAAATTTAGCCCCTATTTCTTTGCACCAGCTGCAACACCCCAACAGCAGATACAACTTCAAACCCTGGTATGAGACCCATCCACTCTGAAAGACAACTCCCCGTCCCTCCACACCCCACAACACCTAAACCCTATCCGGTAACTGCCACCATCGGCGTTCGTCTTGCGTGACACGTCTGGCAGTAATGCAGCTATCCGTCAGCGGCAGCATGTCACAGCGTAAATCATCGGCAGCGCTTGATGAGCTCCAGACGTCACACCCACCGAGCGTGGGGAGAAAGAGTCAGATAAACGTGTGGAGACAGACAGACAGCAAGAAAGAGGGAAAGAAAGAGTTGAAGGTAGAGAGAGAAACAAAAGGATTATAGAGATTGGCAGTAACCATGGTGATTCTGCTCCATCTTTTCTGTCTAAACTCCCCTTCCTCCATCCCTCCAACTGTTTTAGCATCAAAAAAGGAAAGTGTCTGAGATAAGAGAAGAAAGATGCTTTTGGAAATATCTTCCAAACTTCATAATTACTCAGCTCAAATTCTTATCTGATTGCTTGTACCTGGCCTTTTGGGTATGACCTTTTTTGTAAGTACCGTCGTACAGCACAGAGGCGTGTCCAAAACCTAATTTCGAGCTCTGACATTTCTTAGTGAAACTTACAGCCTTGGTCATTGGCTCAGTAGTGTGCATAATGAAGGGCAAAACCATACTGAAGATGTTTTTTATTACCGCAAAAAATCAGTAAATCTTGCCAGCATGGTAAGGGAGCTCTCGGTCTGCACACATCAATCTCCAGAGGGAAACGGGATCAGAGAATGTTCTCAGAGCCTCAGCCGGCAGATTTAATAATCGGTTGCTTTTCTGTATGTTTTCCAAGCCTCGCAGACACAGGACAAAACCATTTGCTTTCCAAAGGAAGACATTTGGATGTAGAAAGTGGTCTGTCACATTTCTGCATCCCGTCTGCAATTTGCTATCTATGCTTGACTGGCTTGTTTTAATGGCTTCTTAGGAAAAATGGGGTTTCTTCCTTCTCCAAAAAGATGTCTTTCCTTGAACTTGCTTAAAAAAAAGAATCCAAACTCTGCGTAAATCTAATCTCTTGTTCAATCTAAGGAAACCAAACCCCAATATCACTGGTCCCAAAACAATGGAAAAACAACAGCTCCTGATGCGTTTAAGGAACAGGACAATTATCTTACTTGCATCTAAACTTAGCAATGTGTCAGCCAGCATCTGAGACAGTGTCTGGCCTAATTCTCCAGTCAATTGTCCTCATGTTGAGTGGATAAATGTGTGTCATTTTAAGGACAGCTCTCCAGTGGGGACAAATAGCTCTGGGACAACATGTCAGCTCCACAAATAGGCAGATCCATTCGCTGCAGGCATGACATGTCTTCCTCAAGCTCATGCCTGTCTCTCTGTTTGTCTGTCTGTCTGTCTGTCTGTCTTCCTGCCTCTCTGTCTGCTGTAGTACAACATGTGTTATGATGAATGAGCTTCCTTCATTGGCAGGGGAGGTGCCCTTGATCAAAGTCACAGCCTTGAGCAAGTTATCACACTTCGGAGAGCTGCCCTCTCATCCCTCTAGGAGGACCGGGCACACCTGTGCATTCGCACACATCCTGACATTTGCACATATACTTGCGTAGATAAGTTACAAGTAAGCTCAGATCATACACAACCATACATACTCAAACATTTACAGAAACAAATGTGCTCACATATACACAGAAGACTGGCATTATTAGCAGGCAATGGCCAGCCTTCAGGGCTCTTGGCAGGCAGGCAGCAAACTGAGCCTCGTGTGTGTGTGTGTGTGTGTGTGTGTGTGCGCGTGTGTGTGTTGTCGCTCCAACCTCCCATAGGCACAAAGCCTGTATGGATTTTCAGTGGCAATGCAAGCATGGAGGCTGATATGTTTTGATCCCAATTGTGCTTTTGTAGGGAAATCTGAGAATGAGGGTAAAAGGATTTCCTACACATTGTCTACGTATAAGAAATCTAAAAATGCACTTAATAAGAAATCAGAGATAAGGGTGGAATCAATGAAGAGCTCATTTATGACTCCCTGAAACCTCACACCAGGAGTCAAACATACAGACACTACAGGTCACAGTTTCCTGTGGTGCATTACCAATAACACACAAGACTCCAATCTCAGCAGAGGCGTGCTGGGAAATCCATTAAAAGCTTCTCTATGGCCACAGACATTAGTAATATGTTTAGTGTCAAGTCCACAAAGGACTGTAAACGTTCTTGGGAAAATTGTAAGAGAATAAAGGAAATGCAGCAAAGAAAGCCTGAATCAAATTTGCCATGTGTCAAATTTGGATTTTATGTAACAATTGGTAGTAGTAATATAGTTTGAATAAAGCTAAAGGTGCAGCTCACTTTCTACTCAATAACTGTAGAGGCAGTTCACAAAATTGGTGCTGATGAGGCCAGATAAGAATTTGGGGGAAAAAAGGCTTTGAACAGTCTGTGGATTTGTCAATTATGGGGAAGCGTGACAGTGGCAATTAGGTAGACTTTTTAAAACGAAACGTCCCAGAAATTCCTCTGAGAAAAGGAAGACAAGTCTGTCAGTTTGTCAGTAAGTAAGAGACAAACTATACCACTGCTGCCTTCTTTAGAACAGAGCCGAACAATCCCCAAACACTTGACACAAATTGCTACTGTATGCTTAAAAAAAAGATGTTATTGTGAATTTGTAAAAATGTTTGTTATTTTATGTTTCATCCTACACAGTGACAAATAAATTATAAAATTATAAATTTCCCAAGGGAATCAACAGGGAGAAATTAGGTGATTGCAGCTGCAAATACGAATAGAATGAAAGAAAGTCTGAAAAAACTGAAAATGGCTGTACAGGATAATGGTTAAAAATAGTGCATAAAGAAATTTATCATTGCAAAATTAATCCATTTCTCTTTTTTGTTATGCAGATCACACTTAATGCAATTACAAGGTGTTAATGCTTGCTGCTGGAGCACTAGCACACACACTATCATTGCTAAGTGATTCACATTACTTATAATCCCATGATATGTCTGGAGCATGACGACGTAACGAGCTCTGCTGCTGTGATGTTGTCCTGTACGCTGAAACTCCACAGTCTGCAGGCAGTGACACCGCCAGCCTGCGCTGCACTCCCTGCATTATTATACACAATCAATTGTGCTTTCCTAGAAGAAATCTGATATCAGTGTTTTTACTTGAGCTAGACAGATGTATAAATGAAGCGACGCCTGCAAGCTAGTTCAGGCAGTCAACTCGAGCTGCACTGCTATACACACGTGACATACCTCACTCTCCACAACCATCTACCAAACCTCCCTCTGCCTGTCAGTGTCACAGCTGCCCTGCATCAGTATTGCTGCCTGTTCTTTCAGCCCCACCACCACCCCAGCATCCACCTGCTGGCTGCAGCTGGGGGGGTTTAAGATATTTGCTCATCACTCCCCAATATCTCTATGTAAACACATCTGTGGGGAGTGATGAGGTTGGAGCCTAGACGCCAAATTCTATGTTCTGCTGCAATAATAAACATTTCAAACGTGAGTTGTCTGACTGAAATGTAGTGCTGATCTTTTTAATTGACTTCAAAATGAACTAAACACAATTGCTAAGCAAAGGAAGTGACTTTGTGTTGGGGTGACTTCATGGTTTAGAAGAGCATCCTGCTACCAGAGGACCACATGTTCAATACCATCACGACGGTGTCATGTGTGCTTGCATCAAAGTACCCTTCAGCAAGACAAACCTTTACATTATAATCCTTAAGATTTCCATCCTGGTAGATTTGGTGACACTTGCAGTTGCTGGTGGCAACCGCAGAATTTTGTGTGCAGCAGAGACTCTTTTTGATCAGCTACTTTGTCAGAAATACACCAGAAGAGTATCTGCTGTACCTGTTTACAGCGCAGCCAAACAAATCAATGTTGTTTTGATAAAGTGACCTGTGAACTGTGATCTGATTTCATGCTGTGCTTAGCGCAAGTAGCTCTGATATGGTTGTAGGAGACTGAACAGCGAAGAGTAAGGCTGACATACAATTAAAAATAGTAATGCTGGATTATATTCGGGCCTCATTTCCTGTGAATCTCTCATGCTTAGGTAGGTAGCGCGGGTATAATGAACAAAAAAAACCTCACAGAGAGATAATTACTGAATGTAAATACATGGAATAAATTCTGACAAGCAGTATCAAAAATGGTTCGATTTCATTCCTTTAAAGAGTATAGCTTTAAAGGAATATTTAAACATTCTGGGAAATACACTCATTCGTTTCCCTGCCAAGAAATTGGATGAGAAGATCAATAACACTATCATATCTGTAAGCTAAATAGGAAGCTACAGCCAGGAGACTGTTAGCTTACCTTGGAATGAAGACTGGAGGGGGGAGGGGGAGCTAGCCTGGCACCTTTAAAGCTCACTAATTAACATTAATGTTAAATATTTATTTATTTAGTTATTTATTTTGGCCGAACACAGTAACTTCCTGGCATCATCGTAAGGTTGCCAGGTAACCAGTGGAGGCTTCAGGACCATCTTTCACCTTTGGATACTGCCAGTAAAGCTTTGTCCCCTTGCTTCCAATCTTTAGGCTAAGTTAAGCACCCAAGCTGTGTTTTTCTCTCTGTGCCATCAGAGGCACGAGCCAAACTCTCACAATCCAATCCAAAAAAATAGACATTAAGTCATTCTCGTTGCAAATTACTCACTGGTAGCGATTACATCACCGTTTCATAGCAACCTTCAGACTTACAAAAAGCTTACCTTAGGGCTATGGAGCACCAAGCTCTCCCTCTCTCTCTCTCTCAAACACACACACACCATTTATTTTGATCATTACCATTTCATGACTCAGAGTAAATCCACACAAACCTTTCCCTCTGCCAGGTGTGAAAATTCAGAATTCAAAATTTGAATGCAAAACCTGTTGCGTTCCCCATGGATCTCAAGGTTACAGTCAGACAGAAGATGATGCCTTCCATGTGGCCTTGGATTTTCTGATGGACTTTTTTCTCTTCTGTCAACAGTCATATTAATGAGCTGCAAAAAAAATGAGGCCTGCAGCAAGACCGATCATCGGAGACTGGCCACATACAGCCATGTGCCATGTGGTGGACGCCTTTATCCAAAGCACCTTACTGTGCCATGATTGCAAGATAATTGGACAGTGTTGGGTAGAGCCAGCCTACCCACTGAGCTATACGAGGCATGGAAACCTCTGATCCTATAGCAGTATATACATATATGTAACATTGATAAAATGTATTTAATCTCTTCCACTTTAAATGATGTCATTAAAGGGAAACTCTGGTATTGGTAGTTTTGGAATTGGTCCAGTAGACCGCCTCCTTTTTGTTTAACCATAAACAGAAGTCTCACTCCAGGAAAAGTCTCACTCTGAAATCTCGCGAGAGGTTGAGTTGTTGCAGAAAGATGAAAGGATCTTACTCTTTAACAAAATGGTCTGTCTCTGTAGGGATCCTTTCCATAATGTTGTCAGACAATCTGAGCCGGTCAGTGGCAAAAACAAGCACTTTTACTGGACGCATTTTCACGGGCGCAATTGCCCCCAAGAATTATGTTGCAGCCATTGCAGCCCATTCACAGATGCCGGCAAAGGCGATCTACTGGACCAATTCCAAACCTTTTGGTAACTATTAGTCATTTAGACCCCAACATTTGGACCCAGGTTTAAACCAACATGGGCTTTCAAGACACACCCAACACAATTAATTCTTAGAAAAGCTCAGTACAGTACACCTTAAGAAATGTGTTTTGTTGTTCCCAGGTTTCGCAATTTAAAAAATCCTACAAACACACTGCTCTAAAGCACACATTCCTATGTGTTTGTAATACCTTGTTGGCCAACTTTTATACCAACAGCTCACAAATTGACGGGAAAAATATACTCTTGATGTGGCAGGTGTTTCCAGCACTATAAAAAGAGTGAAAAGTTCAACCATTCCACAATACACAGAGCTGTGAAAACCACAGTCTGAGCCACAGCGTCACTGTGACTGACAGGTGATAATGTCATCATTACTCACGTTTCATTGGAAAATCAGTGCACATTAGCTGTGGAGGCTTTACAATGTTTCCTACAGCTTTGACGTATTTCAGGGGGAGAGAGCACAGATTGAACCAGTCAGTTCTAATACACGAGGGGGCCACTTTTAAGCAAAGAAACATGTAGCCAATACTGCCCAAGCTCTCTGAGGTATATTAGAATAAAAAACAAAGCTCTCAAGACTCTGTTGGTGGAACAGTACTTGTTTGAATCCCACTTTGGCTCTGCAACGATGCCTCAAGAGAGGAGTGGACTTGGACTTGAAAGTTAAGAGCAAAGCTGACACTTTGGACCACTCTGATCCCTAGGCCTTAGGTTGGACCGACTGTTCAGAAGAGGTGGCTGCTGTCCACGTTTTTCCAGTGTGGAAAAAAATCAGAGTGGAAACGGGACAAACTGCCTTCATCCCTCCACCCCGTGATGCCAACGATCCCCTACACACATCCAAATAACAGGGCTGCCTTATAAATAGAGTTCAGAGATGGCTGACGAGTGCTTTGCGGCAACCATTACAAACATCCTGTCACATATGGTGCTCAGCCGAACATGCCAACACACACTGTGGCCGGGCAAATATGGCTGCAGACCTGGGGTCAGGACAAATTGCCTTGCTGGCTGTCTTTGCCAAATGAGGGCCGTGGCTAATCAGCAAAGATGTACAATGGCGTGGGCGGCAAATAAAAGTCATGAGTCTGCTGCTTTCAACATAGACGAAGTGAGAAATAAGTGAACATAGTGGTCACTGCTGAAGGGCAACAAATCATATGACTTAAATGAAAAAGACAGGTGGTCTCAGTTTCTACAAAGCAACTAAATGAAGTGTTTTACTATATCAGCTATGAGCATACAGTATACAGGTAAAGGCTAAGATCGAGCCCATGATGATCATTTATGATAAAGCAGTGGGAGTCAGGCACAGTGCGTTACAAATGATGTGGAAGTCTCACATTAAGGCCCTGCAACATTCTTGCTAGACTCCTTTATTTTAGCAAAGAGGAACATTTTGAACAAATTAAGTTTTGCTGCAGTTTTGGTTCAATTAGCCTGAGTCCAGACCTCTGAATCGCCACCCACATCCTAGCAATTCAACTAGATCTGGTGTTGTGCCCAATGACAGCTGTTTCCCTTTATACAGTTATACAGAGCTTTGTAGGGGAAGTATGGGGACTTCCTCCTCCTACCTAACTATCTAGCTAACTAGCAACATTCGTGAAACATTGCACCAAAAAATGCTGAAGGAGGGAATGAGATTGACACACATATACAAGTTGTTGTAAGCTGACTCACAAAAATAAGTCAAACAAAAAAATCGACAAATGACTTTGATCAATGTGGAAAAAAACGTTTACCGCTCCTAGCAACTGCTAACATAGCTTCCGCTCTTCCACTTATCAGATCCCCTACTGAATCTAACTTACTTTGCACACTTTATTTTTCATGAGCTACTTTCTCCAGATATTGGCAGTTCAGGATCCAAACTATTGCTTAACATGTTGACATATTATGAATCAAAGTTTTTACTAGGAGATTCTGGCAACATTGATGTAACTGGGGCTGCAACGAATGATTCCTGTCACTATCAATTAATCTAGTCATTATTTTTCTCAATTAACTTATTCATTGATTGGTATATAAACTGTAAGAAACCAGTGAAAAGTGATCCACACACTTTACCGAAGCCCAAGGTGATGTCTTCAAATGTCTTGTTTTGTACGACCAAGAGTGAAAAGTTCAAACAGATTCAGTTTATTATCATAGAAGACTAAAACAACAGAAAATATATATGGAAAGCTGGAACCAAAGAATTTTGGCTTTTTTTTTTTTTTTTCAAATAATCTATTACCAAAAGTTAGTTGCCAATTAATTTTCTGGCGATTGACGAACCGATTAATCGACTCTTTGTTGCAGCTCTAGACTCACCGCTCTGTTGGTGTTGTTAAACTGCAAAATACAGTCCGCTCACAATTGTAGTAGTGTTGTAGAGAGTGGTGCTTCTTTGTCTAACAAACGATCTTTGGCACAGTATATTCACCAGCTTGCATGGAACACATTAAGCAGACAACAGCCCAAAATCTCAAGTTACATACAGAATTAATGTTAATTAGCTACAGCTGATATAATCTGTCACTGTCTACATTAATCATTTCAACAGGCAAAAGCTCTAACTAAAGATCAGTTCCCTAAATGCTTTGAACATTGCTCTTTACTAATAGAAGCTCCTTGAATCTGGGTATTTTGCCAACATCCATAATTAAACCGACCACCCAACCCTAGGTTTTGCCATCTTATTATTGACTGGAAAAGACACTTGAGATTTCTTATGACAAACACACTGAGGGGTGAATTCACAAAAGGACTTGCTCCGGTGCTATTTGCACGTATTTAAATGAGATAGAATACGCAGACATTATGCATGTCATACATTTATGCAAATAAGCCTCATTGCAAAAAAAAGTCCAATTCACAAACACTAGTGCTAATAGCCAAACACAGTTAGAGTGAAAATTATTAGCATCTTTATAGAGTTGGTGGTAACTGAAGCGCATTTATTCATTAATTTGTTTTCATTCATATAAGGGGTGTCACACCCAGACTTTCCAGTGATCATGGCAGCAGTGATTGTAGCCAGGAGAAGCCATCGGCATGCCAGGCCCAGGCATGCTCATGAGCGGCTATTTTGAAGGAGAATATCACTTTTTGATTGCAGCTTGCGGTCTGAAAATGTCACTTTTCTCCTCCTCTCTGCCATTGTCCTGCCTACTGTGTTCTTGGTGCAAAGCCACCATTTATAGCCTACTTTACCACATGGGTAATNGAGAGTTGGTGGTAACTGAAGCCCATTTATAAGGGTTGTACGCCCAGACTTTCCAGTGATTGCAGCCAGGTGAAGGCAGCTGCATGACAGGCGTGCTCATGAGTGGATATTTTGAAGGAGATTTTTTTGATTGTAGCTCGTGGTCTGAAAATGTCACTTTCCTCCTTCTCTCTGCCATTGTCCTGCCTACTGTGTTCTTGGTGCAAAGCCACCATTTATAGCCTACTTTACCACATGGGTAATAAAACAAGGGCAGATTGCACTCTTTATGCAACACTTTATGGGCATGTCTGTGTTGTGATATCATTAGCGCAATATCTTCTGTGAATCGGACCTTGAGACGGTACAGATAGCGGTTGGAAGTGATGCGCAATTTATGATGCTATCAGCGGCCGCAATCCATTCTTTGTGAATTTGCCCTTCAGTATGTGTTCAGCTCAATCTCATAAGGCAGTATAGTGGCATAAAGTTTAAAGAGTGTTCAAATTCCCTACTGAATGAGCATCAGGATATTATAAAGGGTACACACACCATCTTACAACTAAAAGGTCACAGATCTAATAACAGCCTGTATCCATGATCAACCTTATTAACCGAACCCCCACCAGCTCACTCTCTCCAGAAAAGAGCACCAGTTAAAAGCCATTAATGAAAAATTTAAAAGTACATGAAAGGTAGACAAGAAGGCTCCTGCTAACCTTCTAACAGTTGCTCTGACTTTAATACATTATGCATCAAAGAAGTGCCAATACCCCGTTCTTCCACTGTGGTTAATAAGGAGTTTCAAGAAAAAGCGATGTCAGTGACAAGGCCTGCAGGGTCAGTGATCAAAATCTTTACAACGTGTTAAGGCACCGTAGCTTGACCTGCAAGCTAGACCTGCTGCACAATCCCTCCGCCTTTTTCCAAAATAACCTGAGCTCCTGGCTGCACATACAAATCAATACTAATGAATATAGTATCTAGCTTGGTTGAAGGCTGAAGGATGAGAATAGTGAATTTAAAAGGTGGAACAGTGCACCACAGATCCATGTGATGATGATTTGATTCATGAAGAGGAGGGATGTCCAGGCAAATGCTGGGTCAGATATTCTACACCTCTGGCCAAGCCTGACATCCGTAAACTGCATAAACACTGCAATTACATGGTTACTGCAAATGCACTTTTCCAGGATAATTAGCAATCCTCGATTTCAAAATGAGGGGGTTTCCTAAAGGATGATCCTCGCACAGAATGTTATTTCAACAAGCGCTACTTCCAAAAAGATTCTGGAACACAAACAAGTACTTTCCAAAGATGGTACAACCCATTACTGTATATCCCCTGGTTGTAGGTAAAGATCACATACTGGTTTTAAGGCTGTTGCATCTTTGTTGGCATCTAGAAAGGAAATTAACTCAAATATACAGTAAGCCTTCATTTTCTTGATTCTTGTACTGGTGCAGTTGTTCATGTTGACAGATCCTGACTGAGATTATCAATAGATATCAAACAACCAGGTGTGAATACATTCTCTTTTGGGCAAGACAAAAACTCAGGGTCAGATCACCTAAAAACACAGTATTTTCTCTCTTACTACCAGTGGTATCTAGCCACACAGCAAGCTTTGATAGCCCAGGTTTTGAGATTTCCACCATTGAGACTCCTGCCTCTATACAATGGGCATGAATGATATTTAATTTGCACTGCAGAAAGAGCTGAAAAATGACATTTCAAAAAACTCAGACAGCAATGTGTCTTTCCAGAAAGAATGTCCTGGTAACTGAGAATAATCCATACAACTCACTGTGGACAGTTTTCATTGGGACTATTTTTTCAGAAGAAAATATTTCCAATAAAAACTGTAACTGAAACTCTAGAAGGACACAATGCTGCTGTTTCTTCAAAATACATTTTTTGAGTGCTGTTTGCACCACAAATGAAATGAAATTCCATTCACCTCCATTGTAAAGGGTTGGAGGCCCATCTCAGTTGAAGATATCTTCAAACCCAAGCAAGCACGATCATGTCAGCAATACTGATTGATTGATTTGGGTGAACCGAAGATTAGTTTGCAACAATATGATGGAATGAATCTGTTAAATTAGAGATGCCCCAGGCTAATCATCTGATGTTTGGTATCGGGGCAGACCCAGGCATACCTTAATGGATCAATATCAGCTAAAATAAAGCCCATCAAAATCCTCTCTTTACTGTACTACTGTGTTTGTCCACCTCAGCCTGCTAGTGTTGAGGTGCTGCTCTCCTTTACCACAGCCAGCCTCTACATTTCTCTCGCATGCCAGTGAAATTTTGTGTGAATGTGAATGTATTGCGACTCTGAGTCCCGACACCTGGATTGGCAAAATAATGTTACGCGGAAATGCTACACTCTGACTCTAACTCTCTTTCTCATTAGCAAAGAGCATTGTACAAAATATCCAGGTATCAGCTTCTTATTTGTAGCCAGTAATAAAAAGGAGATAAACAAAGAAGCTGCTTTTGTTTGGGAGAAAACATGCACATATAAGTACGAACTACTCTGTCGGCTGATTTATGTTGCACTTTCTACATCATGGCCATCACTTCGTTGTCAAAATGAATGCACTTAACAGTGAAAGCAGAGATTTTTTAGTTAATCACGGCTGGGGATCACCCAGCTGAGTGATGAAGGTGGCCTGAGTGAACGTGGAAGTTATTCAGTCTCAAACACATGTGTGAAATTGTTTATGACACAGGCATTGGCAAAAAGTAACATTAAAGTACCACTTCAGTCCGGCCTGTTTTGGATGTGAAGGAGCAGTGTGGTAAGCTAAACCCAGCAGGAATTATAAATGATCAAACTTGCAATCCATGACTTCTTGCAATCAGAAGAAAACAATTATTTAATAATAATCTGAAGCACATGATACTGTTAAAGTGGAAATGTTGGTCAGGAAACATAAGTACCAAGCGGAGTGATGGCTCACTGTCAGCCCAGTGTAGGCAAGCTGCTCAGACTTTAGCGGTCCCTTGGCGATCCTTTGTCGGCATGCGGCTCAGAATGCAAGCAGAACAGAGATGGATTGAAGTCAAATTGATTTTATGGATCAGAGGCTTGTTGATTTTCGCTTTCAGTTTTAATTGGACTATATGATGTTAAGTTTAGGTTTTGATAATCTTTATTTCACTGGCATTCAATGATATTTTCAAATTGTAACAGGTTCTACAGGATGTCCTGGACAGGATTCTTAGTGTTTAGAAAGTGAATTCTTTTACATACACTACAGTGTTAATGCACAGGTTTACAAGTGAGGTGCCACTGCAATAATGGCGGCTTCTTTACTTCCACCTACATCCCGGATTCATATATAAAATGAAATATATAAATATTATGGATGTAAAAGAGATGCAGAAGAAATGCATGATACCACCTCTATTTTGTTCCTGCAATCGTATCTTTGTTGGCATTTGCTTGGTTCTTACTGGCTCACCCTTGCGTGTGTTATAGCAAGGGGAACAATCTGCCTGGCATCAAAAATTGCTCTGTGTGGTGACAGAATACTGTACCACTAAAGTCAGAACCATAGAGAGCTGCGGGGGCAAGAGGAGCTAAATGACAACAGCAACCAGCAGCAAGAAGAGCCTTACAATGTTACTTTTACATTTTTATGTTTACGCGGCTGACTCATGTCTTGAGACGGTTCAGTTGTCACCTGATTGTCAGTAACATTCCTCTGAGTTCTGTGCATAAAATGTCATCACTAAAATATCTAATATTAGGTTGCAGCCACTGTGTCTAACCAGAACAGATTGATCTGTGCATTCGATAACTTCAACCATCTGTGCAATTGTGTTTGGTCACGCACTGAAAAAAACTGGAGGGACAGAGGGGAAGAAACAGACTGAAAGAGCGGAGAACATTTATAGATTTGTTGGAGTCAGTAGTTTATATTAGTTTAGTTTGGGCTTTTAGTTGTTATCAAAAGTGAAATGGATGCAACAGGGGAAAATGTCAAATGTAAATAATGGCAAAAAATGCCCCCCAAAAGCTCCAGAAGAAGGACAGACATTTGGCATTTGGTGATATTTGAAATGTACTTATTCACTGTCTTGCTGAGAGTTTGATGAGAAGATCGATACCAACCAGGAGACTGTTAGCTTAGCTTAGCATAAAGACTGAAAGCAGGGCGAAACAGGAAGCCACTACTCCCAGCCATTTAATGTCGGGGACATTAAACGTCATCACGCCGAACACAGAAACTCATCGACTCACTCGTCCGCCTTTACAGCCTCGTTGGGTTTATACTCACGCTCTAGTGGTGGTGATGTTGAAGTCATGTGACTGTGGTGTAGTGCGTTTATAACATCAGCTTTGTACTTTCTGGCGATTGCATTTACGCGTCAAAAATCATAAAAATGGTGTTCCTGGCTGAAGCTTCATACTGAGTGGACAGAAATGAGATTGGTATCAATCTTCTGATCCAACTTTTTGCTAATAAACTCATTCCCCCAAAATGCTGAACTATTCCTTTTGTTCGACCAACACTCCAAACTCCAAATTCGATTCACAGTGATATTACACAGGCAAAAGCAGCAAAATCCTCAAACTTGACAAGCTGGAACTGCAAAACATTAAAAGGTTTTTGCTTGATAAATGACAAACTATTGATCAATAATCAAAATTGTCATTGATTAACGTTCTGCAGATCAACTAATCGACTCATCCTTTCAGCACCAATTATAATTCCTACATCACCAATATTAGAAGTAACCAAATGAGTGCAACAGGCAGTCAATCTGGATTCCTAGAGGCCTTCACATCACCAGTATTCTTAGACTGAGGCTGCTGACACCCAGAATTCGAGATATAGCGATATATTATGAGGAAAGAAGTGAGTGAGAAAAGGTTTTATCCCCATTGGAGGTCTGTTCCATTGTTTATTAACTCCCTGACCGAAGACACACATCAGCAGGCCAGATTGTAACGGGCTGGCATGTGCCCACTTGGCAGAGGCTTTCTCTACATCACCCCCACCCCGTCTCCCTCACTCTGTTCTCTCTCTGCTGTCTTCAGTTAATGTGCGGTCTTATATGGTAGTTTACAGGCAAACCATGGTGTGTTAAGAAACCAAACAGCTCATAATTGCTTCATTATGTATTGTTAGAGGCAATTATAATAAAAGAATCAATCTAAAGCTTTTGAAAAGGAAGCAGAGCAAATTACTGCTCCGAATGTGGTTCTATTGCCTTTATAATTAGGCATTCAAGTTCAGGCGTTCAAGGAGTTCACTTCTGAGGCCACAAGTTTAAGCAAAAGTTTTTCAAAACTGGCTTTCACGTCACGTTTCACTCGCCTGAAGACGGCTGACTGCATTCACTCCCATTTATGCCTTCACTCCCATTTATGCCTTCTACTGAATTCAACAGAACTGGTGAATTTCTGTGATGTTCTGTCAGCTTGTTGTGGCAGTGGCAATAGACAACTTTTCAATGTTTAGCCCCCTCTTGTGTTTCCAAGTTGGCACCGCTGTCACAAAGTCAAGCGAATTGCTTTCAGTTTCCCTCAGAGCCTAGCTACTACCAACAACACAGGACACACTGCATTAGTTTCCGATTTTCCGTGAAGAAACGAGGAGAAATAAAAGAGGAGAAAGAAGCATGCTCACTGAAGGGGTAAAGTGAAATTGTCATAATTATATATTGACTAATAACATAGTTTGAGTATGCAACTACAACAGGGGTCGGCGTAGGGGTGGAGGGGGGAGCAGAAGACAACACTGTCATTTGGCGCTGTATAACTAAAACTGAATTGGTTCGTTTTCTGGCTGCTAGCGGTGTCAATGGTGTCATTATTTTATAGCCATTACATTGTGCAACCAACATTTACTTCATAATGATAAGTTAAAGCAAAAAAGTTGTCTTTTGTCACTTTAAACTGGATAACCATAGTCGCTAGTCAACTAACATCACTGCCTTGCTGTCAACAAAACTGTAACTAATGTACTTAGCAGTTATACAGTATGTTAGTGGTTAGCATTATTTCATTTGACCAAGTACATGATGTTCTCCACCTCCACTAGTGACTCTGATTATCCTGCCAAAAAAACCTTGCTGAGTCATATAAAAACTTAGGAATTTGGCTTGACAGCAGATTCATATTCAACACTTGACTCAAAAATGTAAAATCAAACTAGGCTTCTTGTATAGAATTAAAGGATGTCTGTCCTTTTCCAACCGTAAAACTATTGTGCGGTCAACCTTCATGTCTGCCCTTGACTATGGAGACATTCTGTGTTGTCTTATTCTGACATTTTAACTAACTATAAGGCCATGACAGGAAATGCATGGCAATTCCAACATAACCTCAAACCAGGCAGCCAGTGAGTGCAAAATCTGCCCGTCCTGCAACCAAAGTGATTGCATACGCATCCCGTCAATCCAATCGGCAACAAAGAATGGGAGCCTAATTGCAACGAGCAACTTCTGACGAGCACAGTGTCTGGGAAAATAATTGATGCTGAATCAGTAATTGGACGGGATGCTTCGCTGTGTGATATGCGCGCAAATGTATGCGCGTGTGTATCAGTCGATGATTAAAGGGGTTTGCAGTGTCATCTAGACCCGGAGGACATCAGCAGCAACACCACTGAAATGAGAGGGGAAATAATAAACAAACTGGAGTTCATTCTGTATGCATGAGTTGCTGCCCTTGGGCCTCAGAAATGCTGGATTTGTGCCATTTTCACATCTTTTGAGCAAATACAGCCACATTACCCAAGTGGACAGATATATACAGCTTTTGATGGACACAGCAATATAAATTGTTCCAAAACCAATTTCACCAAAACATATCCCTGTGCATTTGTTGCTCTCTGTAAATAAAGCTATTGTGATTATGATTTTACCATAGCGTACAGGATTTTCCCCAGAAAACTGCTTAGCAGAGGTGGTAACTTAAAAAACAGGCAGTCACTAAATCACTTTTTTGCCAGTTTATAGGGTGGATGAATTTTTCACTAAAATGTTGCTTACTGGGAATTGTTTACCTTAATAGTTCCTGGGTACCAAATATATATAAAAAATAAAAATGAAAAAATCATTTTCTCTTCTTGTAAAATATTACAATATTTTTGATGACTCATCTTGAATACACATTAATTTATCCAATCAAATGTGACTAGCAAATGTAACTAGTAACTATCTTGCCTCTGTATTTATTAAGCCACACCCACTCTTAAACAAACCAATCAAATCTGAAGGATCTGATTTAAATCCTTCTCGTGACTAAACCCTGGCTAAACACTCAGAAATACGTCACATTATAGAAGACAGCCCAGCTTCTGTTTCACTGTGACTTTGAACATTCACCTCACTTACTAAAAACGTGGCCTTTGCTGTGTGATGTAGCGCCACTGCTCGTTGTTCTTGAAGCTCTCATTTACTCTTGCGCTCTTTATTTCAGGTACTACTATAAAACACCACAGAAAACCCTGGCATAGTTGACCACAAACAAAACTCATCTTTCCTTTGACACTCTAAAAAGTGTTCATTGTGTGTCATGTTACTGAATATGCTTTATGCCTCACTAAAAATAAGGCCATTTTCCCATCAATCCCTGTCCCATGGGTGACAGTCTACATTTCATCTACCTCCACTTACTCTGCACTGAAAAAAAATGTAGCTGTCTTTACTGCCATTGAATGTACAATATTACAGACTGAGTGTGTGTGTGTTAACATACAGCAGTGAGACTACATAACATGCACTGAGATCTGTTATTTCCCATGTAGCCTCGAGCTGCTCAATTCTTAACACCGATCGAGAGGTTTGCATCCTCTGGCACCCTCACCACAGCTCACGCTTTGAAATGTCCATTGAAACATTAACATGTGGCGTTACAAACCTAAAGTGAACTCGCATAACCCCCTGAAACCTCATGATTCATGCGAACCCCGTTCAGTTTCCCCGCGGCTAACCCCACCACCGCTTTGATGGTACGATTGATGCCACGCTGATTGTTGTATGAGGAGAAAAAGCGGTTGCCTTCCCTTTGTGTCAGCAACATTCCCTGGCCATGGCTGCGGTCAAATCTTCCCCAAGACATGCATGCGCACTCACACACACACACACACAACACTACTGGTTATGCAAGTAGAATCACACACACACACACACAGCTAGTTGCCTAAGCCGAAGTGAATCCAAACACTAATTTCATATATAAACTTGCACGTACAAACAATACTAAACACAATCCCAAAGCCTGAGCTCTGAGAACTCCTTAGGGGCACAGAGAGGATTTAATGCTTTCATAATGACATGTTGCATTGTGCAACAGACAAATGCACTGAGAGCAGATTAGTGCTTCTCGAAGTCTCCAGGCTTTGCGACCTTAACACACTGAGAAAGATAGACGGCATAAGGAGGGAACTAGGTTAATGAAATGTGTTCGTGGGCCTGTGAACGCAACCAACAACCAAGTTAAAGATCCAAATGGAGATGTAATTCTAATTGGGACTGAAACTCCCGGCTGACATGTGATAAGACCCTGTGATGTGGAGGAGTTGTGCCTAGAGAGAACAGCACAGGGCTTCATGTTGAAGGCGTGGGGCTTGCAGAAACAAAAGGAGCCCTGTAAAATGTAAATTACCCCCCTTAATTTCCTAGAATAGGTGTATATGTGTGTTGAAGAGCGAGCTGAGAGTGACAAACCCTAAGGGAGTCAGAGCGAATGTGCTGAATTCTGCTGCTGGTACATGTTCGTAATAAAAAAAGGAGGAAGATGTAGTCACAAGGGAGGGTTTGGGTTGTTTTGTATGTGGGTGTAGAGAGGATCCCATCCTTTATCAGTCCCCTTTACTCCACAGATCATTTCTTTAATTGAGGTGGAGGCTTTTCATGTGAGTGCTGCAGGCTTCTGGCAAAAGTCTATCTTCATCTCCCTGCAGTTAGCATGTAACGTGCCTGCTTCAGCACTTGCCTTTCCGCTACAAGATCATTAAACCATCATGTCATTCATCATTTCTGATTCGCTCCTAAGAGGGAGCAAAAAAAAGTCTCCTTTCTCTGTGCTTAATACACACCCATTTCAATGTCAAACTCAGCTTAAAATGAGTGGGGAGATGAATGAGCCTGATGTAAATAAGAACGAAGTGCGGATATTTCTCCTTACCCCGCTCTCAGCCTGCCACATTCAAGCTGATGGGTTATCAATCTGGTAGCAAATGACATAAAAATGCAGATTCATACCATTTGTGTTGGGCACAGCGGCGAAGTTTCATATTAACACATTAGCATGAGTCAGGACTGAAAAAGGTCCATTTAGCCCACTGATACACTTACTACACATGAGGAAGTAGGTGCAGGCTCGGTTATGTCTTCCTCTGCAGCTTCAAGCTTCAAGTCTGTTTTCATCTTTTCTTTTCTTGTAGCTGTTCAACTGTAGCTTGTTGCCTGCCACGTCGCTGGCATTTTGGGCCTCAAAGTAAAGACCCTGTTGTCAGACCTGCCAATCAGAAGCAATGTAACGCGCCTGTAGTCAGCAACTAATGTATTACATCAGACTCGATCAGGGCTCTGCTGGCTTGGATAAAAACCACAGTTTGCCAGAGAATGATGGAAGCATTTAGAGCATTTAATTGGCACAATGTAGTCGGAGAAATAAAGAATAACCACTCTCCCTCTCCTCAACTACCCTCGCGGAGCTGACCAACAGTTTGCACAGCTCCATATTCAGCAGACTGTCAATGTGTGGGATTGTGTGAATCTGAAGTGGGATGTTGCTGGCAAAGTAAACTAACACTCTGTTGGCTTTCTCTGGATCAGTAAAGGTTAAAAGACACTGGCCGATGGAGGCTGCGGCAGGGAAAGTAGGACTATGTCAGGTGTCAACAAGGCGCTGGTGGAATAGTGGGTTGTTGGAGCAGCTGTTAGAAAGGTTAGTATCACATAAACAAGCAGACTGGAATACTCTACATAATTCTCAGTCTGAAGCCCTTTATATCAGGCATCTATTCCAGTCTTTGGAGTCCCTCTCAACATATCCCTTTCACTATCATCTCCCTACCTAAAAGCCCCTCCAGAACATATCTAACTACTCAAGTCCTCTCATAATGGGACACCTGGTGTAACCCACATTGGGTCCTTTATATTTAAAAAGCTGAGAACCACCCTCATACACCATTTAATTTTAAACGTTTACCTGATGCTATTATCTTACTTGTCGGCTGATTTTAAAATAGACAATCAGTGCATATTCAATCAAAGCAGGCAAAGTAAGTAAAAAGACAGCCATGCTAGCAGCTTGTGAGGCTGAACAGAGGCACAGTGGCGTTTTGAGCTAATTGCTAAAGTCAGTGTTCCATGTTGACCATCTTATTTTAGCCTGTTAGTATGCCAACATTTGTTAATTAGCTCCAAATACAATGGAAATATCCTTAGTTTTGCAGGTATTTGGTCATAGACCAAAGTATTGGACAAATTTAAATTTTGACCTGATGATGGCACTAGATGAAAAGTCAGAGGATCACCAAAGTCATTACAATTCATCCCGAGGGGGACGTTAATGTCTGTACTAAATTTCATGACGATTCATCTAATAGTTGCCTAAACATTTCACTCAAAACCACAAATGTCGACCTCATGGTGGCATTAGAGGAAAAGTCAGCGGATCACCAAAGTCATTATGATTCATTCTCTGGCAATCATGAATGTCTGTACAAAAGTTCATGGCAATCTATCCAATAGTTGTTGAGATATTTCAGTTTGGGCCAAAGTGGAGGACCAACCGACCGACACTGCCATCCCTAAATTTTCCAATATGCAGACAGTGTCCAAGTAATTTTCTATTATGTTTTTATATTTGCAAGGCTGTGATCAGATATGAGCAACTGTTCCCCCAAAAGCCAATCTGGCACTTTTTTCCCAAAAGTACCAGATAAGATGATTTTACTACAAGCTGCACAGCTCAAAAAGGTGTTGTGTTTTCTGCTTCAAAAAGACACTGTTCACCAAAGCCTTTAGTAAATTAGGTCCTCTTGCATCAAGCACCATTCAGAAAATACTGCCAGCAATACAAAACACAAACAAGCAACTGATGAACTAGGCACTACAGTTCCTTTATTTTAAAAGTGGCATCTTTATTAACTCCTATTTTCACTTAGATGGTTGCACTTTTGATTTGAAAACCAACAATAAGCCTTCAAATTTCTTAACACCTGGAACAAACCGTACTTAGCATGAGCAGTCAGCCACCGCAGCAATCCTGCCAACACACAGTTTCATCAACAGAAAATCTAGAGAAAAGTGTGTCATTATGTGATTGTAACAGGACCAGAAGTAGTCAGACAGGTGTTGGTGATGTTTAATTTGACTCCACTTGTTTTTCCTTTTCGTATTCCCCTCCACTGTGGCCTCACCTGAGGCCGGAACAGGGGAAAGTTCTAATTTCAAGGAGTCGAAATCTTCATTTTCCACACCAACCTCAATCTCTCGTTGTACTGGAGAATTTATCCACAGCTCCTGGCTGCTCGGTGCGCTATCTGTCATGACAAGTTCATTCAGCATCCTCAAAGAGCAGCTTCACAGGCCATCAGTGTCATGGAGCTCTCTGCCCTCAACACTCACTGGTGACAAATAATCCCCCCACCGTCTCATTGTGTCTCTCATTATTCCCCATTCTATTCTCTCTGTCTGGACACACAAGCAAGCCTCTCCCCTCTCCAGAAAACACAAGAAACGGCCGTTTGTTTCCTGCACTCTCGTCTCTGAGCTTTGATTACACACAGCTTGCGGCTTCTATTCTCCAGCTTTTAATTCTGACAGTTTGCTGGTGTCAGAAACGCTTCACAGTCAACGCTTTGAGCATCCACAAGTAGTTTGCAAACAGAGCAGACTTTTATGGGCTAGTCCAGATTCACTGTAAGTCAGACAACAATGCATGACGTGGCAGAAGAATGTTCAGCTATTGATCAGTCAGTTTTGAGAAAAACCAAATATTAATCCGCGGGAGCATCAGATGCCGTCCCTCAAGGTACTACTTAAGGTCCGATTAATCAGATGAGACTTCCCCCTAAAATGACAATGGAGCTAATCAATGCTGATGGGAGAAAATGTCGCTGCTCTCTATCAAGGCCGTTAAACCCTCATCTGCGGAGGGTCGTCCTAATTTAATCTGACACTTTAAATGAAATATCTTCAGCCCGTCATTGATCTCAGTGAAACGCTATGCTCACGATCCAACGCAGACATGACCCAAGGGCATGAAAAGAAGTTGTAATGAAAGCTGTGACATGAAAGAGAAGGAAGGAAAAGAAATGAGGAGAGATTGGAGGAGACAGGAGAGTTACAGTTAACATATCCATGTGGCAAGGAACCTATAGAGAGAAAGGAGAGTAAGAAAAGAGTACAAGAATAGAGTAGAAGAACGATTTAATGAGGAAAAGGAAGAAGAAGGGTGAGCGACAGGACCAGAGATTGAATGGAAGTACAATCAAAGCAGTGCAGAAGACTAGAAGGAGCAGACGATGAGAGGGACAGTGATAATGGAGAGCTAAATGGAGGGACCAAAGCTGGAGATGGGGGTCGAGTCCCTCAGGGTACACTGTCGGATTCGTGCAGCACAGCCGACTGCTCACAATCAACCTCAATGAACTGTAGAACCCCGACACATACCTGCTCCACATGTAGTCACCTCAAAGCTCATGCTAAGTACCCAGCTACTCATCTTCTCCTCATTTCAAACAAGCTCTTCGAAATGCTGCCACAAATGTAAATTGCGTTACTTCCTTTGTACCAGAGAATATATTAAATTAGAATTTTCAGTACTAACACCAGTATGATACCTGAGTTTTGATCCTATTTTCCTACACCTTACAAACCAGAAACCAAAGTTCTTAAATGTTAAAAGCTGCATAAACACAAACTGTGTACATGAACTTTGCATAAATAAAATAGTCTTTTGAACCTACCCAGACATTTGAAGCCAACTTTTGGTTCTCTGACCTACAGACACATTTCAGTCGGTACCAAAATAAAGTTATGAGGTTTAATGCCCAGCCATAGTGCTTGGATAGAAATATCTGAAAGTACCAAAGAACTTGGTGAAAGTTGAATTGAGCAAATAAAATTTAATGCAAAACCAATACAGCCAATATAAGATAGAATAGTAATACTAGTTATCTAATAGTTAGTGTGTCACGTCAGACAGCAGTAGCACCAAAAATTAAACAATGTCAGTGCTACGCCATAGTTTAGATTACTGATCACGGCATCAGACTCTACTCTAACACAGGCAGAAATTGCATTATGTCTTTCTGTTAGAGACAACACTCAGATCAGTCCTTGTCATTAAAGGAGAAGACTACGAGATAAATTGACCCGTCACAAGAAAACGAGCTTTGATATCTCAAGATAACGGCATTAAAAAAATAACTGCAAGCACGGCCGTTCTCGGCTTCCATACAAATTCATTCAAACAATAATTTGTAATTTGTTCAAATCTGAATTTTAAAGAGTGAGAGCCCTAGTCTAGAACTAGGCTCACGCCACCCCTGCAAAGTGGGTCCATAGTGTTTTAAGAGTTTGGAAAGAATGAACAGAGATGCATTTTCAGCTGCAATGATTAGGTGATGAATCAATTAGTCAGTCAACAGAAAATTAATCGGCAACTACTTACTGTAGATAGACTAGTCATTTTTCTAGCAAAAATGCGAAACATTCTCTGGTTTCAGCTTCTCAAATGTGAGGATTAGCATAGTAAATTAAAAATCTTTAGCTTTTGAACTGTTGGTCAGAAAGAAATAAGCCAATTGAAGATAAATTGTGAAGGCCATTTTTTCACAATTTTTAAACATTTTATGTACGGTATTTGAGTATATGTTTAAACGATTATTGTATAAAATAAAAAAATCAATGATGAAAATATCCGTTAGTTGCAGCCCTATGTACATACAGTCCACGGTATATACAAATCATTCTAAATCTAGTGCTAAAAGAAAATATAGAAGAGGTGAAAGGAAGGGGGAAAAAAAGGAAAAAAATTATCTTAAAAAATATTTAGAAGCAGAAAAGATTTGAATCATCATCTGAAACTGGCCAAGACCAAATCAAGTCCAAACACACTGGACCCAAATACTACAGTCCTGTTAAAAGCACTGAGGAAATAAGCCTGACCTGGCAACCACACAAGCCTACCTGCTGGTCTTCAGAGCAGCATTCACCAGAGTTAATGACTTCTCTTGGGCTAATCAAAACGCTTACTTAAGCAGCTTCATTCACCTCACCAGACTATATCTATCCCCAACAAGACTGCAGAGTCCGGGCACGCCGTCACGCCTGCCTACTGGGTTGATGAGGAGCCAAGCTTAGACAAATCTCTGTGGTGAGGTTATTAGTATTCCCTGGGGATGAAATCCTGAGCCCTCTCAGTTCTGCAGCTTCTGGCTGAATGAATGAGGGGGTTAACACCATCAGTGGGCCCACAGCCAGCTCTGGCCTCACACTGGTCCTGTGGGATGGGACACCAGACGCCGCAGCATCTCACTTGTTACACAATCAAGGGCATAATTGGTGCGCCTGACTTGGGCGTGTAATTCAATTAGGGCAATAAAGAAGCCTTTACTATTGTCTGGAACAAACACAAAGAGGAGAACATGACAAGAGCTACAGCTTCTTGCAACCCGTGAAATCAAAAGAAGCAGGAAAATTCCAACTAAGATGAAAATTTTTCAGTTAGGTTACAGTTACCTCGTTATTTTTTTATCTCCTGTGGCATCACTATATTCCTATAGGGACTTGGGTTTGCTATAATATTTATATGCGATCCATTTCAGAATTTACTGTATGATTACTATGGATTTTTTGGTTTTATGACATTTGGTTACATTGGTTTCTTATCACAGGACTCTTTACAGCCTCATACGGACAAAAATCGATGCTGCGAGCCAGTGAATCTATTCAGCCATCTATTATTAAAAATGTTCCAGGCATTCATGAGAGCAGGCTGTGAGGGATACTAAATACATTAGGATGAGCCCTAATCCACATCTGTGTCTCATAAAAACAGACCTCCAACGATGGTTTCCCCAAGGTAGTATTTCAATATCATATGGTAAAAAACTATAGGAGCATCCTCAGCCAAGAGGCATCCTCCAGACCAGACGTTATAAAGGGAGCAGAGGGCAGGGTGATGGATAGAGCTGGCTGTGCCGGCTGGAAGTCTGCAGCTTCACATAAAGTTTGTCATTACCAAGGGAGGGAGACATTAAAAAAAACAGGTTACCAGGGATGTAGTGTGTTGGAGGGTGAAATCCTCTTTGACTCTTGACTTCTCTGCATGACAGCAATAAGTTTAGCTCTTTTAATGGTGATCCAACTACTTTCAATACTAGTATGCATCTCAGTAAGCTACATCAAATTGATCAAAGTTATATGAAAATTGGGTTTCTGAAAGGGAAAAGGTGTAAGAAGGCACAACTCCTGTTTGTCTTATGATCATCAGCAACTGTAAGTCCCAGTTAGTCTGCGTTTTTTGACTCACAACTGCATCACTTCCTAGGAACAATCTGTGGAGATACATTTAAGCCTGGCTTCATGAATAGTAACCACTTTCCCGTGCATCATTGATCTGACAGCACCTTGCCGAAGTGGTTTGTATATTTACACCCAAGAACCAGCCGCACTCATTTAGAGCAGGTGCATTCTATCTGGAACAATCCATGTTGTACATGATCTCTTGTCCGTTCCCACAAGCCTCTCTGGGCGCTTAAAACCCCAGCAACAAAACACCAAGTGGCAAAATCTCACGGTTCTCACAGCAAATTGATGGAAAATTGTCTTACCTTCTATCTAGCAGATGAAGAAGGGAGGCGCGCTCTCTCTTTACCGCAGCGCTTTATTCACACAAGCGGACCGCGGCGGCTTTTTGGAGGAAGCACAGCGTCGGGAAAAGCAGTTTCAGGGCTCCTTAAAGATGTTCCCGGAGAGCGGAGAGGGCGGCTGTCAGCCCGGGTGTCTGCGGGAGAAAAAGCTCTGTTCAGGCTGAGAGAAAAGCGGCGGCAGCCTGCAGACCTCGGAGCGCCAAGCCCGTGTGAGCGCTCAGCGGGGGGAGTGCAGCTTCTCTGCCGGACACGAGGTGGCGGTGTGGCACGCCAAATCCTTGACGGTGGTGGCCTGTGGGGACGGCGCTCCATCCTACTGTAGCGTCTGGGAACCAGCTAGAGAGGACGTAGCCTACTAGAGGCGCCCTGCCCTGCAAAACGATTCATGGGAATAAAAGGTGATTGTGACTGTACTCACAATCAGGATATGAATGCTTGAAGTGGTTCAAGAAGGTCCCAAAATCCCCCCAGAAAGTTCATAATTCCGTCTAAAATGAACAAAACATTAGAGATTTGTTGACTTCCACGGGATAAAACGAATATCTAAGATTGCTTTTAATCTTAAAATCTAGCCTGATCACGTGATCATTTTTAAGTAGATTCCCTGTAAATCAACAATGTCCATCAGATGTGGGCTAGTCAAAGAAGTATTTAGATTATTTACTTCAGTAAAAGTACTAATACCACAATATGTATACTCCATTATAAATAAAATTCCTTTAAAATCCTATAACTTAATTTAAGAGTATAGAGGTACCATCAGCAAAATGTAGTAAAGTATCAAAAGTAGCCTAAAAGTATGCTTCTGATTTGTTTTTTTTGTTTTTTTGGGGGGGGGTTGATTCCACTATTTTTAGATTGAATATGTTTAAATGTGACTACTTTTTCTTTTACTGTTCTAATGCATATCTTCACCTTAAGTACAGCCTATGTTTAAAAGGTGTTATACAAATAAACCCTGCCTATTTTTAGGCCAACAAAATAAATCAGATCAAGACATCTTCAACAATTCTCCCCCAGAATTGTATTCCTGCCGTTGTGCGTGGAGGCTTTGAAACAGCATTCAGACATTCATATTGGGGAATGCCATTTACAGAAAGTGTAACTAAATCATTGAGTGAAGAAATTAAAAAACGTTTGTTGTCTGATCAAACCTTTTGGAGACTGGTGGGTTGGGGGGGGACTCGTGACATCAGTACATCAGTATTTCTATAAATCCTGGCTATAGCCCTGTATATGTTACAATCATATATTGTTAATACTCGTGCCTGAATGCGTAAATATCATTTTACTGTTGTACCTTGTTGAGAAAGAACCAGTTTTCAGTACTTCATGTAGGCTACTGTTAGGTAGTTTTATCAACAGTACATCACATTTTATAAGATTATCGTGATTTGTTTTGTGTAAAATCTTAATCTGAAAAGTAACTATATTTGTCAAATTGATGTAGTGGAGTAAAACATACAATATTTCCCTCTGAAATGTGGTGGAGTAGAAGTATAAAGTAGCAGAAAATGAAAATATCAAGTAATGAGTACTTCAACACTCACATTAGTGTACATTTCAACAGTACTTGAGCAAATGTACAACAAAACTAATTGCATGTAGCAGGGCTTTGCATATGGTTTGCAGAGTCTAAAAACGTATGTATTTCATTGGTTGTTGATGGAAGGTGATGTCATTATGGATTTTATGGGGCATTTTCTATTGAGCAGTTGAATAATAAATTGTCAAATGATTTTATTTAAATCACTTTTGGATTGGTTCGACAAGTCCATTTTCCATTTTCTTGACTTCTTTGTGTTGCCTCTGGCCTGGGGGAAACCAAAAACCAACAAAGATGTCAAATCAAACTGTGCAGCTTGACTAAACTACTCACTACATATCCACAGGGGAGATCATTAACCTGGCTTTATATATCTGATTTGCAGCCAGCAGCCAATCAGCAGTCAGATCAAGCCAATCATAACTCTGGACACACCTACTGTACTTCAGTAAAAAAGTTTTTTTTTTGTCCTGAAGGGAAAGCACTTTGTAACCAATTTGTTTTGTGTGAAAGCAATATTGACTCGACGATGTAAAACATTTGTTGAGAGAAGTGTCCTGCTGGTTAGAGGCTAATACCAAGTCTATTCTGATGAGTTGATCTGGCAAGTCTGAGTCTTAGAAATTATATTTATATCCACCAATTTGTCTGGGAAATGTGCTTGCTTCCTGCATGGATTATGTTCCCTGCCAACATTGTTTCTAGTGTAGGAAGTGCTCCATTTATGTACTGCTCGCAATCTGAGGGAGGTTGGGGGGGGGGGATGTACAAAGTGCACAAAGAGTTTACCGCTTTCTCAAATTTTGTTTATGGCACATTTTCACAGTTTTACATGCACAATGACTAACTTTCCGGAGGGTGGCCGGTTCACCTCTGGGGGTACTGCCGAGGTGCCCTTGAGCAAGGCACCTAACCCCTAACTGCTCTGGGCGCTTTGCTATGCAGCGACCCATCGCTCTTTATGTGTGTGCTCAGACCTCAGTGTGTGTAAAATAAATTACTTAGAGTGAAAAATGAATTTCCCCAAGGGGACAAAATAAAGCAAGTATTATTAATTACTATTAAAATATTGTGATTTTGTTAAAATGTAAGAAAAATGTCTAGTGCTTCAAGTGATTTTTGACTTTTTCAGTATTAAACCAAGACCACGATCTTTCCCTAACCTCAACCATTTTCAATATGTTCATACTATGCTACTAATAATAACACTCCCTCGTTATGTCAATACAATTCGGAATTCAAGCAGCATTAGGTTTCTTTTAAAACCTATTTGCTGTTGCAGATTAGTAGTTGTGACAAAGTGGGTGAGAATTGTGCTCCGAGCTCCAGACAGCCCTGGCCCGGCCCAGTTTAACCACTGGTTATAACTTTACCGTACACATTAGCTTGGTGGCTGGCATGTGCCACTTTTCATAGTGGCACATCGTAGTAAGCTAGATCGATATTGAAATATCATATCAATAAATTAGGTCTAATGGATTACTGTGTTGCAAAATGGCATGCAATGAATGAAAGACTTATGCTGTGTGGCAGAAAAATGCTGTACTGTTACTGAGTATAATTCTGTGACATTGTATTCCTTCCTTCCTCACTCTCTGACGTATCCCGTGTTTCCCCGGAAGTGATAGCAATTAGAGGGGTTAAAGGCATATGAAACGCATCGTTGCCTTGAATAAAATTACGGATTTCTCTGGGTTTGAACAGTGTTAGAAACATTTGGGATGATGTAAGTACACAACTCAACAAAATATATTACGTAGGTCTAGTTGTTTTTATACATTTTAATGAGGAAATGTTACATATTATACCTTTAAGCCCACAGCTGCACAAGTGCAGCTTATTGACAGTTAGCTGGGTCATGACCAGGCTTTAGGGTGAACCCCATACATGAACTAGTTTTCAGATACAAATGGCTCACTTTCTTAGATTTATATTGAATGTTGATATGATTATGATTTTAGATGTAAACATACAGGTTATTGAGAAATGATTGTGATCTGTTGATCACAATTTAATTTTCATAATGACGAGTTACCCATATGGTAAAATATACAGTATACAGATCTCACTCATCTGAAAATTGTTTATGCGATTAAAGCTGCTTTTTGAGAGTTTTTAGTAAAGTTACGTTTTCATAGCAGGTTTATTGTCATCATTTAAAAGTCTCTTGCACGTCCATTGGGGAGAACCTCACCAATCATGCACCAAGATACCAACATCAGGTGAAAAGGTGGCAAAGGCAATGAGGTGTATTAGTGTATTAGTATAAACCAATAGGTGTTGATAAAAAAATACTTCTATTAAAAATAGCAGTTTGAGGCATTCACTAGTCTTTTTTGAGTGCATGTGGTTTCCATAGAAACCACCTTGATGTATACAAAGATGTAGAATTGTGGTTTTCAACAAGATTGGATTTTCCCAGATCTAAACCTGAACATGGAGGTCACACAAACACACACACACACACACACACACACACACACACTTTCAGCACCTATTATCATTCCTGAATTAGACCCATCAGCCATGTTTGGAGAGGCAGAAATCAAATCGAGAGTGTTTTTTTGTTCCCTCTAGTGGTGTGATTTAGTCAGGGCAACAGAGATTGGAACAATAGAGCAGGTCAGGCAGTGTGTGTGTGTGTGTGTGTGTGTGTGTGGGTGTGTGTGTGTGTGGGTGTGGGGGGGGGTAATTATCTCAATCCCATTTGTGTGATTTCAGCAGCTCTTGTATAGATTGATTGATAGATTGCCTGGCAACCATCCCGGTCACCTCCTCATGTCTACCCATGAACAAACCAATCACCGCTGTCTTTATCTTTCTGTTAGCCAATCAAATCAATTATGCAGAATGACTGCAAATCTTTATATTTTGCATCTAATCACTGTTTTCGGACTGGTTCATGACTGAATGGTGAATGAAAATGCCTTTTTTCTAATAAAATGTGTTTGTAGATTAAGAATGTATACACTCTGATGCGCGGGAACCTGGATGCACAAACACTGGCTTGTATCAAATTACATACTATGACTATGTTAACTCTAAAAAGGGGGCATGACGTTATTTAAAGACGCTCTCTATAACTCCACAAACTGTCCTATATGTGACACGAATTCATGGCATGTTGCATGAGTTTTTGAAGACTGATTTTCTAAACACATTATCTTCAAGACTGACCATATTTTAGGCCAATATTAAATACTTTCCCAACTAGAATTTTATGTCTGGCAGAACTGTGTATTTAAAGGATGAGGCTGGCAATATTTGACATTTTTCTTACTGTCCACAAATACCATGAAAAGATCAAAATCAGCAGTGAATTAATTCTACAAACAAGTAATAATCAGGGGATCCCTATACTCAGCAGGCTTCATCTTCTGGGAACAATGAATGTTTGAACCAAATTTTGTGCCAGTCCATGTGGTAGATGTCAAGGTATTGGTAATTAGGATTTATCTTCTGGGCACGATGGATATCTGTATTAAATGTGATGGCAATCCATTCAGTAGTTGTAATTTCACTAAAAGCCAAAACATGTCAACCTCAAGGTGGCACAAGAGGAAGGATCAGCTAGATAGATATTTCAATCTGGAGCACAGACTGTATATAAAGATGGACGACGCGTCTCCACTTCCTCCTACTGTACAAAAATGAATCCAAAATATCCTGGATACGGGCGCTGCCATCTTGGGCTGGTGACGTTATTTGGAGCCAGAGTCTGCGCAGTAGGGAGCCGGGGTGTCGAGTTCCCGCACATACACCTGTCCGAACCAATCGCGAGCACACTCACAGCTGTCAATCATGATGTCACACCCCCTTTTTATAGCATCAAATAACTCATTAAAACCAAACTCATCGGTAAAATGAACACTTGAACACTTTCGGGAAAAATGTATTTGATGTGTTATTTGATTTTTCAGTTTGACCCATCCACTAACTTAGAGGGGGCGGGGTTTATGACATATACTGCAGCCAGCCACCTGGGGGCGATCGAGATGGTTTGGCCTCACTTTTGGGGAACTGTCATGGCGTCCATCTTTGATCTGGACCAAAGCGTTGGACCGACCGAAGCTGCTAGCGTGGCTAAAAGGTATCAATCCAAAATCCACATGCTGTACGCCGTCCTGTTGCCGGAAATACTCACTAGGGCAACTAAATGTGTGGTAACCCAACACTAAAAATAGTACCCAACAAATGCACTACTTCCTACTGTTTGAGCTAAAAACTACAATACCTTTGATATTTTAGTAAATAACTGAACCCTTTTTTAAAAGAAAACTTCATGTTTGAGACATTTTTAAAGATTCAGTGAAAACAAATGGGCTTGGGGCTGAGTGCCACAGAAAGTATTAAAACATGGACATTGTTGCTTTAATTCTTTTTATGGGATTTGTTAACAAGAAAATATAAAATGTCACCAGCTTCATCCTTCATCCTAAATGTAGGCCAAAAGATGCATCAGGTGGTGTATGTTGGCAAATAGCTTTCACTTTAGGTGAAAGTTGCCCCAGATGCCATATAGCCTACAATTAGCAAAATAGAATAATAGAATTCAGTGTCCTTCTAATTTGTTTCTACACATTTTACTTTGGTTTCAATAGATTTCGATTGGAAGAAGACTCTTAATCCACACATCCCACCAAAGAAATACTGCATGTGCATACTGCATACTTTTTAATGCTAGCCCGCTTAATTTCCAGCTTTGGCAAATTCCCCACATCTAAATTAGATGGCCAAGGCCATTTGTTTTGTTTCTAGTTCGCAACCTCTACTTCTTCTACTCTGTTTAGTGGTGGATTACAGCCATGTGTAAAGCGTAGCATATACTTTTTTTGAGAAGATGGCTGGACAGACAGATGAGGTTAAGTGCCGTGGGCAGGCTGCAGTTACCTTCGGCATTAGCAGGCACTGAAGCTGCGCAAATGATCTGGCACAGAGGGGGTGAAGAGCCAGGGCTAAAATACTGCTGGGTTGATGAGTAGATGGACAACAGGAGGGCAGGTCCAGCAGGTGTGCATAATCAGCAGGGATCCAGGAGCCAGGAGAGTCAGAGATTGCCACGGCCACACCACAGACAGACAGACAGACAGACTGGGTAGCACAGGAGACACGGGGGAAAATGGGAAACATAAGAAAACACAAGGGAAAATACTGGGCCACGGCCGTGGCTGTGACAGCACTAGTGCTAGCTAGGCAATCCCACTGTACATCGACATGAGGTCTGGCTGAGCTGATCACATTTCTGATTGCAATGTATTCTGCGTGCATTTACAACTTCCATTAAAATACGTTTTTCCTTATCAACATATCCAGACAGAGATCGCTTGCTAATACCAGGTGTAAATGGGGTCATAATGACAACGCCTGTTCTGTTTGATGGGCTACATTGATCACATATTATGTTCAGACTGCAGGCACAATTGGCCCAAGTCAAATTTTGTTTTGCTCATATGTCACTTCTTCACTCAATTCTGATTTGGGCCACTTTCATATGTGGTCCTAAATCAGATACAGGTCTGATTGGTTTGTAATGTGACCTGTCTGAACAGTCATATCGGAATTCATGGGACTTTTATGTCACTCTAGATCGACATTCATGTGCTGGCGGGAGTCACTCGGTGAACAACAACAAGCATTAATTAAAATTTTAAAAATTTGGCTCTCTTTCTCCTCATCTTCGCTATCATCCGCTCACTAATTCGCTGACTTCCACTGTACATCAACTTTTTAATGAAACCGGAATAAATCCGAAGTGAGCACTAAGGCTTGCAGTGTGAACGTATACGGTAGAACTTGATTATCTTCAGTGCCAGTTTTTATTTTTATTTTACATTTAACAATTAACAGCGTAGCTACTACATTTGGGTTAAGGTATGGTTACGGTTGGCAACTAAAACTACTTGGTTATGGTCAGGAAAAGATCACAGTAACATGAAGGCAAAATGACAACTAACCTTTAACTAATCTTTCAAAAAAAAAGCCAACACTGGTTGCTGGTATCAAACTAGTACTGAACAAGGACTAAATAGCTGGAGTACCCCCTTAAGAAAATCAACAACATATATCTTGAGCACAAATGCATTGTGCAAATAGACAACTGCCATCAGGCAGACAGAGGTCATATTTACACAAAAAACACAATAATAAAAAATGATGACCTTATCTGTCATAGCTGAGCTGTTGCACCACCTGCCAACCATAAAGCATCATAGAAAGGTACTGGAGGTCAGGGTAATGGACTGAAACAAATCCACGATACATACATAAATAAATTAAAGCGAACAGGACAGTATCGGTCACAAAGCACTTACACACTGTTAGGGTGTCATATTAATTTGAAACTGTCAGTGAAGATGAGGAAATGAAGCTTAGTTGGCATTTGGGTGTTGAATTGAGGATTGATTTGTGGTGCCATTTGTGTCTGTGTCACTGAGCTTGATTGGTAATATCACGAACCTGCACGATTATGCAATATTAATGAGGAAATTTGATTTTATGCTTTCACTTTCCAGATACAGATACTGTATATGCACATCAGAGAGGAGTTTCAGATATTATTTCCTCTTCCATTTCTATCTCCTCTTCCCTCTTGTTTTTAATTGATGTACAGTGACATTTAAATGGGAGCTTGGTGGGCATGTGTGAGTTGATACAGCCTGTGTTGGCTGTTTAATCACGTGGGCTCCCACTGGCTCACCAGAGAGACGGGCACGCCAAGTCCTTCACCTTCTCCTCCTCTTCCTCCTACACCGCCTCTTCCACAGCATGGAGCGTCAAGAAGACTTGTGACACATACACCACATCATACTATCTTGGGGAAACTGGAGCATTTCTATGAGTCAACAAGATTTGGTAGTGCTATAGTTGGTTTGCTCTGGTCCGTATCAGTTGATTTGTTTGTAAACTTGGAGCGTTTTCCCCTTGGTTCTGTTTCTTTTCACACAGAAAAATCCTAGTGAACTAAAATGCATCACTACCAGCCACGTTCATTGGTCAGATGTGTCTGGGGCAGGTGCAAGAAAGTAAATACAGGAAGAAGGTCCTGAGTTCTGGACTAGCGCATATTTCTGTGAGAGAGACGCTGCTGGTTTCATTCTCCAGCTAGGTGCTACTACTAGTTACTACAAACAGTTTGCGGGCTCTGCCGCATCCCAGAATGCAAAGCACACCTGGCTACAGGAGCCGCTTACGTCAAACTTGCGGAGTACACCTGGTAGTTGGGTCGAATCGAGGTCAGCTCACGTTCTCACCACAAACAAACCGCTCCAGAGTTAGTTTGGAACCGGACCGAAACCACCTCTGCTAAAGGGTCTCGGGGCGGTTGTTTTGGTCCGCACCCGAGTGTGATTACTGTGTTCACACCTGCCCATACGAACCGGACTAACTGGTTAAACGCACCAGGGTTCGATTTAACTGAACCAAACAGGTTAGGTGTGAAAACACCCTAAGTCAGCTTTGTTTCATGATGAATTCTGTATGTGTGTGTACATTCTTGGGTTTAGTCTTCTCATAAGGATCAAATACTCTACAAAGTATCTGTCTCTGCCCTCTAATTTATACCTCATTCACTCTCTCCCCTCCCCTTGTGTCTATAACTGAGTGCTCGGTTGCCCTCCTGTCTCTCTACCACGACCCTAAATGGCACAAGGCAGAGTTATGTCCTGCTTATTGGTAAACTGCCTCACTTTTTACACACCGCTGAGCAGGTGTAAGGCATCAGGTGTAAACTCATAAATCCTCCATGACGTTATCCTGCATTTTAATGAAGTTATTAGAAAGTCTACTGTGGGTTGAATGCTTCTTTACTGGCTTTCTCTGTCTTTTTCTGTTCTTCTGTCTCTCTCTGTTTTACAATTCAGTTTGTTTTTTATATAAACTATAACTTTGTTGTTTTAATTTAATAAGAGGGTAGGGCAACCTATCACAAGGAGCTGCCAACCCATCAAAAGCAAATTCAGAAAAGAAAAGAAATTGTAACTGGGAACTTCTGATTCCCAGTAAACCTTTCCCAGAAATACAGTAATATTTGTAGTAAATAGCAGTTACTAATGATATTTCATATCATTAGTAAGATATGAAATATTCTCAAAAATGCAGATGTATCAGCCTTCAAAAACCTTTAGCAGCTGAGCCTTTACCTCCTCTTTCCATCAAGCTAAACTAAAAGTTAAATCATACCTCTTTGACAGCCCGCTCCAAGACTGATGGTCGAAGGTTGCAGCCACCTGCAGCACTTCTTAGCCTCAGAGGATGCCACTGTCCTGGGGGACTGACACTGATGGAGGTGCGTACAAAACTTGAGGCTCCACAAAGGCTCAGAGACCAATCCCATCCCACCGCGCGTCCTCAAGGTGAAGCTACGGGGTTCACACTTTGAACGAAACCCAGGTGACTCCTGAATGTAGACTTACCAGCTAATGTTGGCAAGCCAGCTAAGAAAACAATTTTGGAGTAACCGGGAGGTACTTGTTAATCTCCACACCTCCAGCTCTTGTGCCAAGCTGGACCACCAGTCTGTCCACTGAACTGATATCAACCCTCTATAGAACTTCCAGCTAGACAGCAAGCAGACTCCCATACTGTCAAAGGAGCATTACTGGGACGGAGCATTACTGGGATTAGTACCAGTTATGTAATTGCTGAATTTCAAATTGAAATCCCTTACACTACTCGTGGACAACAGTGTCAGCAAAACTCCCAACGATAAAAGAGTAAACAGTACCAAGTAAAATGTAAATGTCAAGTCTCCAAAGCAACAAAGCTTTTCCACTTTGGAAAGTTTAGCACTACCAAAAGATCACATTCTCATTCAAGTTAATTAAATACACTATATTATCTTTCCAAGGGTAGTTCGTTAATTCAGTGTTGCAGGAGACAAACTGGAATAATTGTTTTTAGGTTCCTAAATCTAGTTTCCCTGATAGCACCCATTATCATTTAATAGACTGCTCCCAAACTGCTTCTTCAAGGCGTTAGCTTATCGCCTCTGCTCTTTCTGAGATAAATTTTGCTTTGGAGCACCTATGGAATATGGACAGGTCACCTGGAAACACAGGCCGAATTAAATAAAACCATAGGAATGCTAAGGTGCTATCTGCAATATGGAAATCAGAGAGGGAGGTATGGGAGGTATACTGTATGTATGTGTGTGTGGAGAGGGAAACTCAAAATCAATCTCAAGTATAGAGAGGAGAGCAAAAAATGAACGTCCACAAGACTTTTGTTTTTCTTGATTTTGCCACAGTTTTTTTCATGATTGCTTTATAAAATGACTTCCTGTGAAGCAGATGGATTTTCAAAGCAAGACAAACCTGCACAACAGTATTAATTCTTTAATTTAACAGTAGTATCATATATCATCAACATATATATCAACATTTTTCCACCCACCCCCTTTCCCATTTAAAAATGTGTAACGCAGTAACATTTACTCAGAGTAGCCTACTCTTTACTTTTATCTAAGTACATTTTTACAAGTAATTTTACTTGAGTACAATATTCTAGTACTATTTCCAACACTGTTCATTTGAAGCATAATATATGGATGTTTTGTATAGCAAAAGGTGTTATGTCCCTGCAATTTACCATTATGGGCAAATAACAAGAAATGTTTTTGGACAGAGGGGTCGGGTTTTCTTTAAGGTGTGGATTTTGTGCGCCCTGTATGCAACATTAATGTCCTTTGCCAGTCACATGCCTGTTTGAGTGATGAACTGCGCTACCTGTGGTTGTTTTTAGAGATGGTAACAGATGTTACTCGTGCTACAATTTTGTGGCCTGTGCTACAAAACTTTCAAAAAAAAGTAAATGTACAGCCCTGCAGAGCCTTTCCTCTCTCCCTCGTTCTCCTCCCTTGCTGCCCTCTCCTCACTCCATCCTTATTCTTCATCCGCTTCCTTTTTCCCCTGGTGCTACATCTGATACCATTCTTGAGGTTTTTTCCTCATCTTCTTCCTGTACCACCACCACCAGCACCAGCACCACCTCTCCACCAACACACAATCCACTTTTCCATTGAAAAGCTTTTCAGCTTCACGATCAGCACAGCCAAAGGAGATACGATAAGAAGCTTTAATAATTCTCCTCACACTGTCACTCCTCTCTCACCCTCCCCTACACATACAAACAAACCCAACAACCATCCAGCCTTCCTGCTCCAGTTTTGTTTTCGTGCCCTCAGGTTATGACTGAAAGCTATGCGTGATGCCTGCCAGAAGCTATTAGGTGCAGAACAATAGTCTTTTTATGATATCATCATGACTGGTTGGTGTCAGCTATATTTCCTAATCATCTATTTGATTTGAATACACTACAGTCGAACCTTTTGACTCAATGCATGCTGTCTTCCACTAAAGTTTCACCAAAAATTTGACTTTACAGGCACCCATAACCAATGCCAAATACTGCACCCTAGTGACACAGATAAAAACAATAGTGGAGGCATTCATTCTTTGACTGACAAGAATCTCAAATACTGAGACAGACAAAATAGAGGTCAGCATGTTTTTCTCATTTGCAGTGAAATGAAGGGAGGTTTTGACAATTTAAAAAAAATCTGTCTCTCACAAGTTCCCAAACTTTATAGAAGAAAAATTGGAGCACCCTTTCAAATGCCCAGATAACCAATATTACAGCAATGTAGCATAATACATCAGTAAATCCAATAAGCTCTATGATGACTCAAGTATGTATAGAAGTGGTCACTGTTGACACTGTTGTATTGTGCACATTTGTGAGCCAATATATGTTTCTGTAAAATTGCCCTTTTGGTCCATTGCTCCTTTGGCTGCAAGGAGAGAGAAAAAATGTTTTTGCCTCACAGGCTGCTGATGTTGCTGCTGTCGCTGAGCAGAAACGTTCCTTTGACTAAACCTAAATAAAGTTCATTTTATTTATAGGGCACTTCATTTGAATCAGACCTGTAAATGCTAAGGGAGTAGCTTCTAATCTGTTTAATCAACCAGAAAGCCTTTTGAAGATTTGGTGAGAAGTTCCGTCTCTGCAGCTGCTCCAACATCAGCTGTGGTTAAATGTCTGCTTCAATTTACATCAATAACACACAGGAGCTAGGATTAAAGTTAAGCCGTGTTTAATGAAATCTGCCTCAGGTCTTATGTCTGATACCTGCAAAACCTATGTAGAGTCAGCACTGAATCAGCCTGGTGACTGTCACAGGTAGAGCCATGCCAACATGAAAGAGAGAGCCACTCGACTAGATTTATTATTAACACCTATTTTCAATTCTCAACATCAAAAGTCAGGTGGGCATTTTTCAGTTAACCTCTGCAGAATATCTTTCATTGTAGCTGCGGTGTTCATGTACATACATGTACTTCTACTGTAGCACACGATGAGATGAAAGCATTAACATTTTTGCCAGAGGTGAAGGATTCTGGATGACTATTTCTGATCTGTGGTGCACATAAAATATCGAGTGTGGTTCACACACACACACACACCTATTTGCGCCAAATACACCTTGACTCAACCTTTGACAGTCTGTAGTCTGTAGAAAAGTAAATATTTAACATTCAATATATTATACATTTTAGCAACTTAGATGAAGGGCAGCAGGAGAATAAGTTATTTCTGTGTTAACAATTGTTAATCAATTGTTAAGAAGAGAGATGTTTTTTTTGACTTCTCCAGATCTCACACAGAAGACTTGATTCAACAGCTGGGTCTGTTCAGCCATGAGTGATGTGGCTGGAAGTCACAATGATAAACAGATGGAAGGGAAGAAGGGTGTAGACCTCTGCTTCAGAGGTTATTTAAAAAGTTATCTCACACTGACTCCCAGCTCCTCCTTGATTTTCTTACCTGTGATTGGATGAATATGGCAGTACAGAAATGTGGCCACTGTATTATCAGATCCGATCAGAATGCTCTTAGAAGGTGCAAATTGAACAACACACACATTAAGCACAATATTTTCAACATATAGTCTGTTAATGCAGTTCCTTGTACAACCGGTTATCTTTTTCATTTCTCATTGTGTATTACAAGCACATGTGTAGCCATAGGTGGGCTAGGTTGGCCCAGAACCACCCACTTGGAAATCAATCCCAATAAATCACAGAGCTTCCAACACATAAGGAATCAATGCTGATTAATTAATACCAGTCAGTGAATACTTCTTACAGCTCCTCTGGATAATGTGACCGTTAAAGTTAGAGGTAATAATTTGGTAACCACTTGATGATAAGTCTGTTTCTCAGTGGCAGTACGTCTGCCCATGACCCCCTCTTTGACTCAGCATAAATTGCAAAGAAGAACTGGATGCCCAACCAGCTAGCTGCTTTTAATCAAGCTTGTGGTTATGTAATGGCAAAACAAAGAACTTTGCTTATGTTTGCCACAAAACAATGCAATGAAGCTCCTGTAATGACTGTACATAAAGTGTGCAGTGGGATAAAAACTGGAATCAGGGAATCAGTGATGACACAGACTTAACCCTGTCAATCCATTCCTTGGAACAAAACTGACCAAATCATTGGAACTATAGGGAAATTATGTCAGTGCTGACATATAATCATCAAAGGTAAACTATTTACGCTCTTGGACTTTGCTTTATTTTATGCTGTTTCTGTGACCCTGAAATGATAAGAAAGTATAAAAAAGCCAAACAAGGACTCTAATGTTCATGTCCTAAGAGCCCCGGAAGCCTAACCTTGAAGAACTTTTCAATGTAAGCACCCTGTGAGCAACTTTCACTGAAATAAATTGGTTGCCACCTTGTAACACGGTATCCACTTCTCTTAATACATCCCCTGATCTACCTATAGCTAAATCCTGCTGCTGCTGTGTCTGCCCATGGTGTGTTTGAGGTTATTGGGAATTGCCACGCTATGTGTTGCCATGCCAACTGCCAGGTGTAATGATTTCTTTTCACCTGAAAGGGATTTGCTGCAGAAGACCTTGTCTACAGCCATGCTAGTGGATCTGTGAGGCTGTACTATGAACTAATGCTAATGTCGGCATGATAACATGCTAACAATGACAATGTTAACACGCAGGTATAATGTTTACCATGTTCAACATTTTAGTTTAGGGTGTTAGCATGCTAACATTTGCTAAACTGAACTCAAAGTACAGCTGAGGCTGATGGGAATGTCATTGGTTTTGCAGGTATTTTGGTAAAACCAAAGTACTAGACACACTGAAATTTGGACCTGACAATGGTGCTAGAGGAAAAGTCCAGGGGATCACCAAAGTCAGTAGGATTCATCCTCTGGGGACCATGAATGCCTTAACAAAATTTCATGGCAGCCCATCCATTAGTTAAAAATGTTTCAGTCTAGGCCAAGGTGGTGGTCTTACCGACCAACTGACATTGCCATGCCTAGAGCCACGCTGCTAGCATGGCTGAAAAGCTACCTTGACAGTCCAAGATGTACTGTCACTCCAGGACTGAATGTAAATTGACAAAACACTTCTGTGATACAAATTAATAGGAATCATATATAATATAACCACCCTAGCAAAACCAGACCACACTGCAGCAGCTGCTGGTATTTGGGATTCAGTATGCAGACCCTGTTGAGTAAATGTGTTGAGAAATGGGGCCCTCAGCTGATGATCCATTTCACTGCAGCTTTAATTCACTGAGCTCAGTCTCCTGCAGGTTTCCAACTCTCTCCATGACCCATTCATCACACATGTGAACCCTAACAAGCAGCTGGCTGGCCGGCTCTACGCCAAATTGCACCAAATTGTTTACTTCTTGTATTGTTGGTGGAATCAAATCACATCACGCTGCGGAGGAGAAAATGAGGCGGTGTCATTCCCACTCAAACTGAGGGGGGGCATTTGATAGAGAACATTTTTCTCAGATATAAACCGGTTTATTTTCCATCCATACTATTTATCTGTGATGATTCATATTGTGTAATGTATTATCTCTTGAGTAATCCAGCTTCCGGCATCTAGTGTCTTGATGGATTTGAAAATGTGTCCAAAGCCTAGGTGGTAATAACTGTAACAAACTGATTTGTACTGTGGACAGTCTTGTGCATCCAAGTTTGTTTAGTATGTGATTCCATGTCTCATAGGTCCTTATGGTTTTATTGGCTCAAGGGGCCCTCTCTCAGTGACTGACACTGACTGAATCATTTTTTATATACATTTCATGACGTAGACAGGTCCCAACTGGTTGACTCTACGTCAGCATTGGCTTCTCAGGTTCAGGGCTGATTTAAAACAGTAGATGGCGTGTTGAGCCATTTTCAACTCATGAAATGCTGATTTTTTCCTATTTCTCAATATATCCCTATAGAGACTTACAGTTTTGTTATAACATATGTAATCAGCCCCTGTATAATTTTGTATAATTACTATCAATTCTTTAGTGAGTGAAAATATGCCCTGGTAAATCAATGCTGCAGTAATCTACTATTAAAAGGGTTTTAGACATTTATAAGCAGGCTGTGAGTGATACTAAATAGGTTAAGGTGAGCTCTATTCCATGTCTGTCTCATAAAGATAGACCTCAGACCGTGTTTTCCCCAAGGTCATATTTTATCAGAAACAGTAAAACCTAGGCACTTCCTCAAGAATCAAAAGAAAGAATAATTTGGGGATAATACAAGGGGCCATGTGATGGATGGAACAGGCCATATGCTCAGTGGAAGTCCAGGAGTGCAAATGTTAATGTAAAGTTTATGTCATTATCAAGGGGTGCATCTGCAAAGTAGCCTAGTGGAGGGCAAAATCCTCTTTGGCTCAGTTTGCAACAGCAGCACTTCTTTTGATAAAAACTGCAATTTAGGCAATCCCCGATATCCCGCGAGAACGGGTTCTCCCTGTACAAAAAAAAATACAGTTTGTGTGGGGAGGAAAAAACGCTAGATTTGGATGAAATGGTGGATAGAGAGATGAGTATGGAGTGAAAATAGTCTCAGTAATATTTACAAATGTGTATTACATGATCTACAAATGAAAAATAAGATTTGCAAATGTGTACAACGATTTGTGCGTAATTTTGGGTACTCACAAATGCGTGTTCCAACCTAACCAAACTATTTTAGACTATTTTAACTCTATAGATGAGGACAACTGTAAACTCCGCAGATACCTGGAGGTAAGTGAACTTTAACTGAGCTTCGGCTAAAACTAATTGACTAAAACTAATGTAAAATAATGGAAAGTCATACAGAAAAAATAACTTTTTTTCATGTTTGTTCACATCATACAAATAAAGAAAGAAGATACACCCTGCAATATGATGTGGGAAATCACATCCCAAAGTAAATGGGTGTGAAAATGCCTTACCTGGTATATTGCAGCACTTTATTCAGAACAACAGACCATGGCAGCTTTCAGGAGGAGGGTGCGACGGGACGGCTGTCTCTGCCCGGGTACCTGCGGGAGGAAAGGCTCCGCTGAGGCTGAGAGACAGCGGCAGCAGCCTGCAGAACTCGGAGCAGGGAAGTGCAACTACTCATCTAGACACGAGGTGGCGGTGTTGCACCCCAAGTCCCTGATAGTGGTGGCCTATGGGAAGGGTTCTCTGTGTACTGTAGGGTCTGGGGCAGGCTAGGGACAACCACAGACGTCCTTGAGAGGTGGGTTGCCCTGCAAAATAATAAAAATACAAACATAAATCAAGTTACTAGAAGAGAAACTATTATGGTGTTTCCAGAGAAACCTAGATGACAATGTTTGTTTTTCCATGTCAGACACTCAAGTACAGATGCATCAGACTACAGATAGCCATTTGTTGAGGGTTTGATTGCAGGAAACATGACCAAAAAAGAAGACTGAAGATTATCACCTCTGAATATGTGGAGACGTGGAACCTCTGATCTAAACAGTCGTTCATTCTCAGTGTTAACTAAAAATGACTAAAAGACAAAAGTCTACTTTTCTGCAAACAACCTTGAACACGCTTGAGGTCCCCTTTACCTGTACTTCAGTTTGGGAACCACTGTAATGGAGAGATCACATAGAAACCTTCGATACAGGAAGGAAAGACACTTCACTGGAAACAGCTGCAGCAAGGGAAGCAAATGCAGAGGATGATTTAGGGACCTTAGAAACACCTGTTTCTAGGGTCCCTAAATCATCCTCCCCTAGTGTCTTCTAAGCCACTTCTGACTACAACAGAGAGCCTTTAATAAGATTTGGTATACCAAATTTGGGATACCTTTTCAGTGGCTCTAACGTTCAGTGTTATCACCTGTTTAGGAAGCAGCAAAAGGATGCATTAATTAGTTCCAAGTCATTCAAAGAACATGAAAAAGTGCTCTGCAAAGGGCCACCATGGTGTGATACTCATTGTGTCGTCCCAGTCAACATGTGTGTGAAATCTGGACTCAACCAATTAATTCTTGAATCATGGATAAAAACCTATGTCCAAGTGGACATTTGTGCCAAATTTGAACAAATTCCTTCCAGGCGTTCCTGAGATATTGCATTCACAAGAATGGGGCGGACGGACAACCCACGGACGGACTATTGCCGGCGCAAAGGCATAAAAATGACTCCTTTATTCAGGCGGCTGTGCCTCAGGAGGCAGAGCAGGTCATCCATTAATCCCAGGGTTGGCGGTTCGATCCCCGGCTCCTCCTGTCCACATGTCAAAGTGTCCTTGGGCAAGACACTGAACCTAAGTTCCTTCCGATGGAGGCCAGCACCTTGCATGGCATGGAATGTGTGAACGAGACCAATCAAGCACTATATAAGTGAAATCCAGTTACCATTTATTCAGACATGAGATGTGTTGTCAATTGTCATCACATTGATGTAAAGAGGTTGCTGTAGATATGAGCTTTTAGAAGTGCAATATTTGGAATAGACCAACTGGTGTCATGTTAATAAGGAACATTTGGCATCACTGTCAATTAATCTTCCAGAAATGTGTTCTCTATCTAGAAGGGATTTTATTGGTTTGAGCTCCTACGTGAGAGAATATCAAAAACATGTTTAATAACTAAAATGTATATTAACTGCATGTTATGGATGCAGAAACAATGGTATCAATACATCTTTTGATTTTCCACAATGCTCTCCCTGTTTTCAGAAAAAGAAACTATCTTCTCCACAAATGCACAGCACGAATGGACAGAACTGCCACCAGGCTGACAGAACTCATACATATTTGACATTGTTAAGAAAAAATAACAATACAGAATGATGACCTTATCTGTCATAGCTGAGCTGTTGCACCATCTGCCAACCATAAAGCATCATAGAAAGGTACTGGAGGTCAGGGTAATGGACTGAAACAAATCCACGATACATACATAAATAAATTAAAGCGACCAGGAAAGAAATCAGACACAAAGCACTTACACACTGTTAGGGTGTCATATTCATTTGAAACACTGCCAGTGCCAGTGTTGAACGGTGGATTGATTTGTGGCTCCATTTGTTCCTCGTGTTGCTGAGCTTGACTGGTAATATCACAACTATTATTATGCAATATTAATGAGGAAATTATGTTTTATGTTGTCACTTTTCAGCACACATATTTATCACGATACACAAGCAATAAGGATACGAGACAAATGCAGGCATTTACTATTGAGTAGTTAGTATTAGCATATCAGATATTACTTTCTCTTCCATTTCAGTCTCTTACTTCTATAAATTAAATTTGTCTGGGAACTTGTTATTGGTATCTTTTTCAAGGCAACAGCTCAGACAACAACAAAACAAAATAACTTACTGTGTGAAAATTACCTCAAATTGGAAACAAATCTGCCTAATTTTTTATCTCCACCAGGGACCATATGTTATCCACCTCAAGTAAATTTGGTACCAACTTAAACCATGGGACACAGAACAGTGGTTAGTTTTTGGTGTAGATCAGTGCACCCAAATCATTTTTTCCTGGATTCCTTTGTTCAAGACAAGTATAGGCTACATCCATTTCCACCTGAAAAGATTCAACATTTGCCATTTTTATTTGAAAAAAGGAGCATATTTTTCCACCACTCATCCAACAAATATTATCCAGTGCTGAAAAGAATTGTTTGTTTTTCATGTTCATGTTGCCAAATTCTTGTAGGTGTCGACTGATTGATATTAACTGGATATATAACTAGATGCATATGCAGATTTCTAAAACTAAATGAGATTTTAAATGCCATCACTGGGTTTTGTCTAACCATGCATGGGAGTTTGGCAGGCATGTGAGAGTTGATCCAGCCTATAAATCTGATGGGTCCTGAGAGGTTCGGCAGGATAAGACAGAAGACAAAACATACTGTATAGCTCATCTTTGCTTGTGAATTACCAGATCATTTCACCTCTTCAGACCACTAAAAATATTCAAATCAAATAATCTGAAAAGGAACAATTGCTTTGTGTCTGAAATGGTCTCAACCCATGGACATAATGTAACCTGTGACAAGTGGTCAGAAGAAGCCATAGCATCAGTTTAAAGGGGTCACGAGAGAAAAAGTTAGGGAACCACTGCTCTGAAATAACTAAATTGTAAATATTCCAATTTGCTCAAGATGGCTGTATCAGCTCTGATGTGGATACATTTGAAAATGTCATTTAAGGCCAGCTCAATATACATGTAACATGTACACTGCGCAATCTGCCCAAAAAGTAGTTTCTATTAAGACAGAGGTTGGTTTAAAGTGTCACCTACTAATTCATTGTCTCCATCTCCTGTCCTTTGTCTCTATAACTGAGTGTTCTGTTTTCCCCTTGCCTCTCTACCACGAGCCTAAATAGCACGAGGCAGAGTTACATCCTGTTTGTTGGTTAATTGCCTCACTTTTTACAGACTGCTGAGCAGGTATGTGGAATCAGGTGCAAACTCATAAATCCCCGAAGGTGCTGCCTGCATTTTAATGAGATCATAAGTTACTAGAAAGTGTGCTGTGGAGCTTCAGTGCAGAAGTATAAAATTCCCAAACAGCCCTATCTGTTTTCTTTTCTGTCCTCTCTCCATGAAGCAAGCAGTTAAATCATACTTCTTTGACAGCCCAGCCCAAGACTGATGCTCGTAGGTCGCAGGCACCTCCAGCACCGACAAGCCCCAGAGGACACCACTGTCCTGGGGGGGCAGAAGCTGACGGAGGTGCCCACGTGACTTGAGGCTCCACAAAGCCCCGGGGACCAGCATATACCTGCATAGGCACTAGAGGCTTTCATCTATGAGCCATGAGATTGATGTCAGAGGCTATCTATCACAGCAACAGAGGTCTAACTGTGCTAAGTACGGAACTATAACACACACACAATGCTCTGTTCACTAGAGTGTGTGGTCCTTAATGCTACAGCTTCTTTATCGACTTGCTACCTCTCTAACACGCCGTATACACAAATACAGATTTTTTTTGTTGCATCATAACTGTGTGGGCCATCCATTCATTCTAAGAACAACCAAAAATAATCTTGTCCCTTTACCATACATCTAAGCTTTAAAGCTGCACTAATCAATATTTTTATGTTAATAATCGATCAAATAACTATGTGTAATATGGAAGAGGTCGCTTGTAGAGACAAATCCACCAAAAATTATGCAGTGCCTTCAGCTTTAAGGAGCATTTTAGCATCTTTTAGCTCATTGTTTTGGTTTTAGGGCTCGCAACTTTGCTGTTTTGGTTTACTCTCACTGGCGTTGTTTTCAGTAAGGAAAAAGCTCTGATAAACCCACACAGTACACTACCCACCTAGAGTCAAATGGCAGACTGACAAAGTTAGCGACTACCTGGTAAACATAGTGGCGCATTTAGCAGCTTAAGATCCAGATGTTTCCAACAGGAGTTGATGGAGACCAAAGCAGAGCTAAAAAGAGATTGAATATTTGACTTACATTCAACAGGTGGCCAGAAACACAACTCTGAATTAATGCTAACATTGCTCTGAATGTAAATAGACATTTTTTTTATATTGAATTACATGGAATTACACATAATTTCTTTTGTTTGAACTAAAAGAATAGCGTATGGAGCAGCAGCAACCATAAGTTTGATCATTGTTAGAAAAGAGTTCTGAGAAACTGAGGTGTTTACCTGAATGGCAGCACTATATTAAATATTCATAGATCTAAACCTCCAATCTGTTATTAATTATTAAGGAAAATTCATATTTTCTGTCTCACGATTTCCTGTTGTTTTCTCCCTGCTGCCTTTTGCTTGAATGGAGAGAAGGCACTAACTGGTCACTGTACGCGACAGCTACAGTAGAATGTTGGCTATATATATTTATAAGAGCCTCTTGACAGCCTCCAGAGCACCTCTGCCTTCTGCATTTAAATGTACAAAGGAACTTCAAGTTTCCTCTGAACATTTAAATGCAGGAGACAAACTGGAATAGTTGCTGTTAGGCTCCCAAATCTACTTTCCCTGATAGTACCCATTATCATTTAATAGACTGTTCCCAAACTGCTTCTTCAAGCCTTTAGCTTATCTCCTCTGCTCTCTCTAAGATAAATCACAGAGTCGCTCTGAGTTCTGCTTTGGAGCACTTATGGAATACAGACAGGTCACCTGGCAGCACAGGCCGAATGTAAATGGAGTCTTTGGGATGTTAGGTCAGTGCAGGATGGAAAGAGAGAGGCTGATATACCATGTGTGTGTTAATGTTGCGCATTGTGAATGTTTCTGTACGACCAAGATGTTTTTTCATCAGTCTAAAGGCTCTGTCATATTTTCCGTGTTCCACGTCCGCGGACAGCTGAGGACTTGTGCCGGTCGCATGGACGCGCACGGGGTCGGTCGGTGTCAGTTTGGCGTTCCACACATGTACTTTTCCCAATCCACACTCCATTCCAGTTGGTGGCAGTAATGCACCATAACATTGTTTCAAAAATCAAGAAGAAGAAGAAGCATGCACATTAAGAAAGAAAATGGCAACCTCAAGAGAGCAAGAAGGGCTCCTGTGTTTGTTGTTTTTTCTGAACAACAAGAAAAAGGCAAAAAGAGAAAAGTTCACCATTTGGCTGTGTTTGTATTCTTTCAAAGAGGTATTATATAAATGTGGCAGATCTCCTCACACAACCTCTCTTCAAAACAAGCATCCATATATCTGGATCTGGAGCATGCGCAGTCGACGCACTTGCTATGCGAATAGTCTGCACGATCACAAATTTTGAGGCTGCGCATGAACGTCCACATAGGGGTTCGCGCGGACATCGGCGACTGACGAAATCACGTGGACCAAAGCATACCCTCGCAGACACATGGAAAGTATGAAGGCGGCTTAATAACATCATGCTGCAGCAGTTCTGCTGGTGCCTCTGACAGTCCACAAAACCACAAGCATTGCTTGCCAAGCAAAAGCATTAATACCCAAATGGCCACACCCAGAGGCAGAAAAAAAAGCCTGCCATCATAGAGAGGGGTGAGGTGTAATAATTACGCAAACTGGGATAGCAGTGCACACTTTTGGACAGTCTCTCCAGAAAGGCATTCATGGTGTTGCCCAATTCCTACGTCCAACAAGCAGTTCCAATTAAGTATACTGGCAGCTTAAATTCATGCTAAAGCCTAACCTAACCAAATAAACCAAGGGCAATCTTGGAATTAACATAAGGCCTAATACCTCCCTAATATATGCACCAAGAGGACACTCTTCAGAGGATTTCTGGAATATCTGATCCCAAACCTGATGAGTAAGAAGTTACCATAACTTTCCCAGTAAATAAACTGCTGAGTCTATGTGACTTTTTTTTTTTTTTTACAGGGCCTGATACACTTGCACACACTACAATTTGCTATTGATAATGTAAACTTATCCTGATGTTGACTATAAAAACAATCTGTATTTGTGATTGCACTCAAAGATCATACTGTAGGTTCAAAAAGTAGATTGGGCACTGTGTACTGCATTTCCTCCCTCCTTCTTTCTTTCCTTGCTGCCCCAACATCTGATTTTTTCCAAGTTCTTTTTCCTCATCTTCTTCCTGTACCACCCCCCCACCACCACCACCACAACCACCACCACCACCACAGCGGCCCGTTCTTCTCTATTGAAATTCTGAGCATCATTTCATCACAACCTCTCATCTCACCCAAGTTCTTCATGTCTGTGCTTGATTTCACGAACAATACTGCCAGAGGAGATGCGATAAGCTTTACTACTTCTCCTGACTTCTCCTTCTACCGCTCACCCCATCCCCTACACACACACACAAACACACCCACCCAATAATCTCTCTGCCTTCCAGCTTGAGTTTTGTGCCCTCAGATAATGACTGAATGCCATGTGCAACACCTGCCAGAAGTTATTAAGTGCAGAACAATTGTCACTGTATGAAACCATGATGATTGGTTGTTGTTGCCAACATTTCCTGATCTTGTGTTTTTTCCAAAGCTACTTGTCTAACACCAATCTTCCAACCCATCAGCTATCCTCTGATGACGATTTAGCCTCTGGGGGCAACGGCCAATATTTCAGGGCTTCTGGTGTAGCCAGTGGATATCTGGATAACAGATATACGGGCCAAGATTTCCTCTTCCCTGCGTTGGTCATTGTTTACAGTCCATTTAGCAATCTGTAAACCCATCAGCTGTTGTCTGACACCGATTTGAATGCAGATCAATTTTAAAAAAGCTAATACAAAGCTAATCTCTAGGGTTCTGAGACTGATAAAAAGTTGTCGTCAGACGACAGCCACTGTGGTTCTGAGACTGCATTTTCGGCCATTGCCTTCCACCTCTTTTGCTCTCCACACAGACTGTTTACCTGCATGCATGTATCTTGTCAGCCTGTTTTCTCCTCTGCACTGAAATAAACTCTGAAGCTTTGTGGCAAAATTGGTAACTTTGCTGACACAGATTGATATACAGATGGTCAAATTTGCAATAACTATTTTATTGAGTTTCTGCAAAATGATTCCCAGTTTCTCACAGGCTGCTGACATTGCTGCTGTCTCTGCTGCTCAGTAAGTATGTTAGAAGCTGCATGTGACTAAACCTCCAATGAATATAAAAAGCTAATTTTATTTATAGGGCACTTCATTTGAATCAGACCTGTACATGCTAAGGGAGTAGCTTCTAATCTATTTAATCAACCAGAAAGTCAGTCTTTTGAAGATTTGGTGAGAAGTTCCGTCTCTGCAGCTGCTCCAACATCAGCTGTGGTTAAATGTCTGCTTCAATTTACATCAATAACACACAGGAGCTAGGATTAAAGTTAAGCCGTGTTTAATGAAATCTGCCTCAGGTCTTATGTCTGATACCTGCAAAACCTATGTAGAGGTTAGCATTAACCTAAGATGAATATTTCTGCTCTGTGGTGCACATAAAATATCTCACCTCTTTGTACCAAAGCAGCCTTGAACAGAGGCTGTAGAAAATGTGAAAGACCACATCTCATTCATACATTAAGGCATTTAGCCAGTGCCATTTTCAGACCAGCTCACATGGAGGACAACAGCAGAATAAGCTTCAATTCCTTGATCAAAGATATGTAATATTTGACGTTTACATTTTCAGTTTGAAAAGAGGTCAAGGGTCATAATGGCCTGGCAAGAGTAATTCAAGAGTGATTCCTGTGAGGCCAGATTGATAGTCGACACAGCATTGGGTGAAGCATTAAGAAGAGTAGTTAAGAAGAGAGGTAAAAGCCATGTTTTTGACTTCTCTAGAGCAGGGAAAAAAGATTTGATTGAGTGATTTTGCGGTGTGATTCGGCACTCCGGTCTGTTCAGCCATTGTCTGCTGACTGCACCGTGGAGGGCCTGGCTGTAAGTCACAGTGAGGAAACCGAAGAAGAGGAGGAAGGAAGGATGAATTGGGCTTCGGAGGCTGTTTAAGGACCTACTACCTGGCAAATTTAAATTGTGTGCTCAATATACATTTGTCACTTGTCTGGATCCTATTCAAGAGTCATTATCTTGAAGAAATTTTATAATGTTTTTACCCCACCAACTGTCGATCAATGGAACAGCATTTAAACCATCGGCAGTACGAGATGCAAACACAAGGTGGACCCGCTCATCAACACATTGTTCCAAACGTCACCAAACTTCATGTTCTAATAAAAAACACCTTAAGAGGTGCAACAGAACTAACGGAATGAGATAGATGTCAATCAAGCACTATCTGTACTACTGTATATTTGTACTAGAGTCCTGGGAAGAGGTCTAGTGGGGGTGAACCGTATGTGTATAGGGCCTTTAACTTTGATCATATGTCACTGTACATTTCAGGTATGGAGTGAGAGAAACAGAGCTTGTAAGAAGCAAGTACAGCACAGTGTGCACACATTCCCCTGAGTGGATTTGGACCAGGGAGTAAAAAAAAAAAAAAAACAGCACAAAAAAAAAAAATTTCCCTTTGACATTCAAAGATTTACTCGGAACTTTTAAGTCTGACAAAACACATCCGTGATACAAATTAATAGGAAACGTATATAATATAAAACCACCCAAGTGAAACCAGACCACACTGCAGCAGCTGCTGGTATTTGGGATTCAATGTGGAGACCCTGTTGAGTAAATGTGTTGAGAAATGGGGCCCTCAGCCATTTCACCGCAGCTTTAGTCTGAATTCACTGAGCTCAGTCTCCTGCAGGCTTCCAACTCTCTCCATTACCCATACATCACACATGTGAACCCTAACAAGCAGGTGGGCTGGCTGTCCCTACGCCAAATTGCACCAAATTGTTTTCTTCTGATATTGTTTTGCGTCCTGCTTGCCAGGTGAAATCAAATCACATCACGCTGCGGAGCAGAATATGAAGAAGTATCATTCCCACTCAAACTGAGGGGGGGCATTTGATAGAGAACACCTCTCAGATATAAACAGGTTTATTTTCCATCCAAACTATCTATCATCTGTGATGATTCATATTGTGTAATGTATCATCTTTTAGTAATCCAGCTTCGTGTTTTCATTTTTACAAAGAAGAATGGATTTGAAAATGCATCTAGTGCCAAGGTAGTAATAACTGTAACGTTTGCGGCCTCTACTGTTTTGAATTATGTGTATGTTTATGTACATTTCTAAAGTTTTTGGAATGAAATACGGCCCTGGATAAGAATGCTAACAAGATTTTTATGCATCCATAGGCTATGAACCAGCACTATGCCAAAATATATTAGAATAGACAGTCACATACATCTCTGGGCTCTGAAAATTACACCTCTGTTTAATCATGACAGAATTGGTGGTTGTTTTCCCTCAAGCCACCTCCACATCTACAGCATCTTTTCCCATTTCAGTCTTGGGGAGACGCTGCAGGGCTAATCAGTTCACCTCCCTTGAATCAATACTAATCTCCATGTTTGTATAAAGGTTGTTTGTTTACCAATGCTGTCAACAGGACTAATCGATAGATTTACATTTGGGGTCAGGTTGTCAATTTCCATTCAATTTTCATTTTTCAATTGTCAATACGGGGGTTTTCAGGTGATGTAAGGGACCGTATGAAAATTATTAGGGTGGTCCGAAACAGGGCAGGTTTTCTGAAGGGAGGGTAGTCTAAAATTTGGGGAGAGCAGGGCAACGTACAGCGTAATTCTTCCCAATTTACAGTGTCATTTTTTGTACTAACAGTGTACCAGTACAGTACATACTGATGCATACATGTAGGTACAAGGGAACAAGATAAGAAGTTAGGGAAAAAAGGGGTAACAATGTGGGAACTTAAAAATAATTTATATACTATAGGTATTGTTTTACTAATGGGTACCTATTCTATTCGGTACTGTTCTGGTACACTGCTAGAACAAAAATAACACTGTAAATTGGGAAGAATTACGCTGTACGTCGTGGGCCGTAATCTAAAGCATTACCATAATTTTCATGAGTCAACCTGTGTCATAGTGTGGCCAACAATGGCTGAATGTAAAACTTGGCTGTCTACAAGAAATTTATAAAACTTGGTTTATATCTCCGCAGTTTGACTGGTAACCCATCAGTTTGTCATTAGATAGCTTACATTAATTGGTTGGCCAACTTTCTATGACTCAGTGTTTTGGAGGAGAAACTACAGCTAAAGATAAGACCACGAGCTACATTTGGAGACAATGAATGGAGAAAATGACTGCTCTACACTCGCTCACTAGTATTGCCCGTTATTTTTCCATTTCACTTAACCAATTCTCGAACTGACCCCATTACAGCAAAAACCATGGTTGCTTATAGAATTAAGCTGTAAATGCAAAATTCTATTGTATTCGCTGACATATGACAATGTCAATTCCCTTGGGAGATTTCACTGCATTTCAGTTCAAAACGTTGTCCCAAATACATTTACTTTAACTCATATTTCACTCAGATTGAGTGGAGTTTTTCCCAACTTGTCGACACATGGCAGGTTCATGCTGGACTGAAAACACACATCGTGTTGAAAATTCCTTACTTAGATAGAAATCATATGGAAAATAAAGTTTCTGCAGATGCTGTGTTTTGTTCGTTTATTGTAAAACAGATCTAGGGTTTATGTACATGTAAGGTACGGAGAGCTGCTCTCCTTCTCATTCATTACTACAGCAGTAAGACAACATTTCAAGGTGATATTCACTAAATGTCCATCTTCATGTAACTGAAATAGGAAGACAACAAAACACCATCAGAGTTGTGTGTTATTGATCTGAAAATGCTTTGGAGGGGAAGAAACAGCAAAGGGGTGGAGGGGGCAGGAGAGTCGTGCTGTTAAGTGTGCTATTAATCAAGAGGAGACGTGGCAGGGGGGTAATCAAAGATCCACTTAAGTGGAATAACAGCTTTCAACAGACTGACTCACTTCCCTAACCTCCTGTTGTGTGTACTTGGATGGATACAATTTCTATTTGAATAAAATGAACTGCTTTCAGAGGAAATGCAACGTAAGGAAAAGAAGGGTTAGATAACTGAACAAGCTTGGAAAGCTAGTGCAGAATTATGTCATGTTTCCCAGATTTAGTCCCCTTTAATAGCAAGCATCCAACTGCCTGAAGTGTTCCTGAGCAAGACACTGAATCCTTTGCAACTGTCAGGGTGCAGCACTAAACCCGAGGCCTGACCTCTGACCTCTCACCTCTCTCTGGTGGAGGGCAAAAATACCAGAGCAATATTTTGCCGTACAATGAAAAGATGCACTGGAGCTACATTCACAAAGGTAAATTATAATGACCTTTGACCTTGAAAAACAAGATGCAGTTACTGCTGTTCACCTTTGTGGGGCAGTGTTGTGTTTTTTGTTGTTGATGCCCTGTTACCCTGACAGGGATAATACAGTCAGCTATAACTCATGACCTCAAAATACAATCTGTTGATGTTTCTGAGAAATGAAGCTTATTGATGTACTCATCATAAGTTGCCATGGATGAATGCATCAAGTCAAATGTAAGCAAGAGATGAATACACAAGGAGCATTTCACAGGGGTGGAAATATCAGTACTATGCCACATCTTCTGGAAAACATTGAAAGTAAATACATTTACAAGCTCTTGTCAAAAATGTGTTTAGCTGAGCTGCAAGTATGGCAACATAAAAATATGACCCAGACCCAGTGTGATTGCTGTTCATTCTCTAAAGCGCAATTAAAGTTTTTGTGCTTGAATTACTGTGGGAGTGCAGGAATCATTACCAATTACATTGCAGATTATGTCCTCGATTAATTGTTTAATTGTTTGGTCTCTAAAAAGGTTTAAAAAAGTAGTAAGAAAGGCCCATCCCAATTTCCCATTTCTCAGCTAGAACCAGGGAATTTTTGGGGGTTTTGCTTTAAAAATCCCACCATCCATCCATTATCTATACGCTGGAGTATAGGAGTCCATCCCAGCTGACATTGGGCGAGAAAATGATTAATCAATTATCAAGATTTTTAGCAAATCATTTTCTGTTGATCAAGGAAAAGATTACTTCCAGTCTTTGTGCTAAGCTATGCTGAACAGCTCACGGAGCTGCCTCTGAGAGGACATTTTCTCATCCAAACGTAACACTGGAAACATTTCTGTCCACATGTAGTTTACTGTTATGAGTGTTGTACTGCGCTAACTAAGCAGCGGTTGTCACTACTGATTTGACTATAAAGCAACAAAACGGATCAGACCACTTGACAGATTGGTAGCTAAGGACTCACAAAGCCTTCACTGGCCAATCAGAGTTGAGTATTGAACAAAGCTGTGCTATGATCAGTGAAAGCAGGAGGAGGGGGAGCCACTTTTGGCTGTTGGGGCCCAAACAGCTTCAGCTGATTCCCTGACAACTTGATGAGGGCAAGTCACAACCTGCCCGGCTGAGAACACAGCACAGGCACACTAGGGCTGGAATAATTACTTGATTAGTCAATCAACAAAGAATAATTGGCAACAATTTTGATGTTAAACGCTTCTTTTTTTTTTCATTGGTTCAAGCTGTTCACATGTGAATATTTGCTGGTTTTTAGGCTTCTATGATAGTAAATTAAATAGCTTTGGGTTTTTGGTACCATTGGGTTCAGGGAAATTGCAATTATCTTTAATCTATTACTATTCATCGAGAAAACAATCTGCAAATTAATCACAAAGGAAAATAAGTGGCACACAAACATCTACACACAAGCATACAAATTATTTTTAATGACAAATTAAATCCAGTATACTGCCATACACTTAAAAATGAACAAAATCAGTGTTGCCACATGCCCCCAACACACACACACCCTCCTCTAGCTACTGGAACCACGTCAGCCCCCCTCATTCAGTGTCTTCTAAGCAGTGGAGCCGTTTGTCTGAAGGCTGACGTGGTTGCAGGAAAAATAAAGCACCATCCAGGGGAAAAAATCCTCATTCTAAATACACACAGGTGTATTTATAGATCATATTCAACAGAAAGTATTTTCAAATGAAGAGTCAAATGAAATAAGTGATAATTAAGTGCTAATAAGGTTTAAAAGTTGAATAATAAGCTCAACAGACTGAGCTTGAGTTTCTGTGTGTGTGTGTCTTTGTGATGTAGGTGTTTTATTTCCATTTGTTATCACTTGTCATTTGACTTCCTTTCCCCTATTTATTTCCACTCTTCATAGTCAAATTTCAGAAATTTCTGTGTGTTACACTATTTTAAAACACGTGAACGCCATGATGTCTTTGGGAGTGCTGGATATGTGTTAGTGCATGTTATATTTCAATGAACAAGTAATGGGTTTGTTATTCAGTACTAGACTTGTTATTGGACTTTGTTAATACCGTTTGCCACTTGCTGCTTGATGAGTTTTCATGATAGTTTGTCTGATTTTTCCTTTTGGAGTGAGATGGTTTTAGGATTTTTTCTTTTACTAACACAGTTGTGTCTGAGTTACCGGTTCAACTCAAATAAACTGGTGGTCAAAATTACTGTTAACAAGTGTGTTAATTATAAGCAAACCAGCAAACACATGATCAGTAGTATTTCCACAAGGCCATGTTTGCCAGCCGAACGCTGCAGCACCAGATACATAGTCGTACACAGTCTTGTACTCAGTATGCAAACTGCATTATGCTCCTATTATGCGCTACATACATTCAGACTTTCACATCTAAAACAGAGATTCTGACCATTGGTAGCATTTATTATTAAATACCGTTAGTCTCATGGGGTCCTATCCCATTCTTATTTTCTCATCTACACTGGAACCAAGTAAGGGCTACACATGCTTTTGCTAGCCCGCTCACGTCAAAGAAAGTAGAGCAAAGACGGTCGAAAACGTCACTTTCAAGATTTCATGAAACTGAAAGTGCCCTTTCTGTGTTCTTTCCTTATCCTCTGAGGGTGCTAGTTGACATTTATGGTTCTGAATGAAATCAAACTGAAACAACTGTTGCCTGGATTGCCATTAAGTTGTTACACACATTCAAGCCCACCTCAGGAAGAATTGTAATACGTTTGGTGATCCCCTGACTTTTCATCTAGCATCATTGTCGAAGTTTCAACACTTTGGGTTATGACCAAATAGCTGCAAACTAATGACATTCCCATCAGCCTCAGCTGCGCTTTGTCTTTAGTGCTAATTAGTACAATAAATGTTAACATGCTAACATGTTAAACTAAGATGGTGAACATGATATAAACATTAACTTGCTTGACATCAGCATGTTAGCATGCTGACGTTAGCATTTAGGTCAAAGTACAGCCTCACAGTGCCGCTAGCATGGCTGTAGACTCTTAGTCTTGTTATACCAAGATTTCAGCCTTTTCTCATCTTGTAAAGATTTTAATGATGCATCTTCTAGTTCGCAGGCAGATACATTTCAGGGCAACAAGTAATCCTCAATCAAGTCTCATTCATCAAATTACAGTAAATCCTTTATAATCTTAAATCCCACCCAAACACTCTGTCTCCCATTTCAAAAAAATGAAGAGAGAAAAACGGTTATGCTTGATTGCAGTTTCTTGAATAAACAATCCCTAGTCTCTCTCTTTTGTCAGTTTTGTTTGCTATTTATTTTCCTGACACTTGTGTCTTGGCCTAAGGTTAACAGCAAATTTACCTCTTTTCTCTTCTTCCTGGCTTGTCAAGTGTCTGATGTACAAATTGAAGTGTATTTCATCTCTGTAATCACTAAAGTGGGTCTGGATAAGAACATTAGGAAAATGCCTAAAATGTAGAAAGGAACATTTAGCGTTGCACTAATGCACCTTCCCTTTCGAGTAGAATTGATTTATTTCTTTGAAAGGCTGCTGGGCTTTTAAGCCAACATGGCTGACATGAATTCACATTTGATGGGTCACAGTCCTCTGCTGCTATATTGCTCAAATAAGTGTTTGATTTGAGATTACTATTGAAAAAACAACATGTTTAGGATGTTGTTCTGTCTGATCAAATCTAAATCTAAATTTCTGATATATTCACATAAATGTTCTGTATATTTTAAAGAATTGGTAGGAAAATTGAGCTTTGGGAAGTTTTTCCACCCTTCATATTTAAAATAACATTTCTCTTTTACTCCAGAGACATTTGAAGGCACCATCATGCACATTTCTATGGAGCAGCTTTAAGTTCTTCTTTCAACCCACCATCCATCCCACTTCTATGACTATTAGCATACTGATGACAGATGCTACTTGTGCTTGCTGCTACCTCCTGGTCCTCAGCAGACATGCAGACACTGCATCAACTTTTACGAAGCCCCACATAAATGTTTTGGCACCATCTGGATGGTGATAAACACAGAAAGGCACAATAAGTTGGGGGAAAGAAATGATAATGGAGGGGATCCCAACCTTCTGTAGCTCAAAGAGACACCAATAAGGCAAATATATTGAGGGTTAGGGACCACCTAAAAGTCAATACCTGTCCTTTTCATAGCATTTTATAGATTCTACAAGAATATTTGGTTGGATCTCTCAATGTATGTGTCTGATGCCTTTACTAAATGCCAATGTCAGATGTAAGACATTTCAGATGTGGTAGATGTGGTTTCCAGGGGAGCAGTTTGAGAAAAGGTCAATATGCAATACTGAGCAGCGAAACAGAGGCAAGAAAAACTACAAAAAGTATAACAAACAAACAAAAGTGGCAATTTGGCAAGTAATGTTGGCTCTTTGCATTAAGAGCTATGCAGATTGAAACTGAACCAAAGCAATTGAAAACTACTGTAAATGAGTCATATTTTGCAGGGGTGGAGCTTAAGCCAAGGTTATGTAAAAGGTGCCCATTAAAGGGTTTGGAGGTCCAATACTTATACATATGTGCTTTTTTGTAACCAGGTTAATGTTAGTGATGTGTAACGCAACTCCAACTGGCTGCAGCGTACTCACTAGTAGGTAGAGCAGCACACAGGAAGTAGAAAATGAACAGTCTGCTAAAAACTGATGCCAGGCTTATCCAGAATGAGCTGTGAAGGAGCAGAGAACTATAGTGATAGAGCAATAAGAGCTTCACCAGGTCAAGTGCAATACTGTTTGAATTGTAAAACAGAACACTGCTGAAAAAGAGCATCCATGCCACATCCATTATTCTGGACAACAAACAAAAAAAGAGGTTTTCTTTTGATTTTGGCTGTTAAACCTCTTGATGTGGTTAGTTTGGGGCCCCAGCTGGATTCAAACTCAAACAAAGAATGTCGTTTGAGTGTGTAATGGAGGGTGTAATAATGACATAACGAGCCTTGTGAGCTCAAATGCAGAAAATCAAAGACAAGAGGAAAACATCAGATGAAACAACAAGGGTTTAACAAAATGTGTGAGCTCTTTGTCGCTCTCTCTCCACCACAATAACACTCACACAACAAAGCTGATCAGCAGCTATTAATGTACAGGCCTAATCAGTGTTTCACAAGTGTTGACAGGCAGAGCTGCCACCTGCACCTCTGCAATTAAACATGTCTGATACACACCACTGTTTCATTTGATTTGATGTTCAAATTAGGTACAATAACAATTTTAATACAAAAAGCACTGCAAACAGAAGATCTGCACTGAATAATAACATAGAAAACAATTAATAGAATATAGTGATTCTCCTGTAGAACAATGTTGTGAACTATGTTTGCCTTCTTTCCAACAAAGCTACTATAACCAAGTTAGGGCAAAGTGGCTAGCACCAAGGGACCAAATATGAATCGTCACTGGTTCGTATAAAGCTGCCAGATCTGGAATCCGATCTGGGGTACTGACCCAGGCTGATTTGGACTGGGAATTAGCCTGTTAGTAGCACAGTGGCCAATTCTGGCATGTTGTTTATCATGGGTCTGGCATGAGTCTGGGAACCCGGTGTGTCAAATTTGGGTGAAGTAATTTCTTACTCACAACTGGGACTTCATTAAGCAAATCTGATAACTTTAGTTTTGACTTCACAAAATTTTTTTTTTTCTAAAAAAATCAATAACTTGACACTCTACTGGCTTGCACACAATAGCCTCCCCTAGCCCAATGGTTCTCAAACTTTTTCTGTCATGCCCCCCTTCAGAAGCTGAAAAAAGTTCATGCCCCCACCATCACAAGTAAACGGACTGAATTCAAGGAGCCCAGTTGAATTCATTTGAAATAAAAGAAATGATTCAGGTCAGTACGATAGCATCAGCAAACTCTTGGTTTTTTCCCCTACATAAATCATGTTCATTCAACTTCAACTTCCCCTGGTCATCCACACATAGAGCCACTGCGGGGGGTTGGGGGTGGGGGCCAGGGGGGCCAACCCCCAGTTTGAGAACCACTGCCCTAGCCCAAAGATACATCCATTTGTTTGACAAACAGAATCACTAAGTAAGAAACAGTTACCATATAGAAACAGTTTCATGTTTCACAGGTGTTCTTTAAGTAGTACTTTCCAACCTTTTTGGCTTGTGAGTGACTTTTTCTTCCCACATTGTTTCATTTGAAGGATTTTTTCAGAAGCGTGAAGTGGTGAAAGTATTATACAAGAAAAAAGTGAAAATTAGGCTACAGGTTTTTGCTTATCCCTTTAATCATATTGTGACCCCTCAGTGTTTTCTTGGGACCCTTTATAGGTCCCGGCCCCCATATTGGAAACCACTGTTATAAAGTAATATGTATGAATTTGTATAACTTAACCTGTAGTGTAAAAAGAAGGGGTCCCCTTTAATATTCACTTAGACTAGTAGTAATCGTTTTGGGCTGCTAATTTATAGAATCCTTGTAAAATGCATCATAGATTTATTGTACTTCAAATGAATGTGCCCCCCCTTCTTCACTGGTACCAGATTTGAATGGCGTTTGGCGGCAGATTTTGTGTTTTGAGGGCTATTACGCAACCCCTTGGGGCTAGTCCTCAGACAGCCTCTTTGCATGCAGGGCGGGACCCTGTCTGCTAAAAAGTGAGCTCTCTCTGCCTCCACAACTTTTCGCGCTGTGGCCCAGGTAATATTAGCGCCACTCGACCCCCCACCTCCCTCCCCGGCCTCCCCCATCTGTCTGTTTCAGCCGCAGAGCTAATTACAGCCAGCCGCAGAGACAAAGCCTGAGTGATTAGGTTAAAATTATTAATAGCGGGTTTCTAGGTGCGAGGTTTTGCCACTTGACTATAGCATCACTGGGCAGAAGCCAAACCTCTCAGCTGAAAGTCAAAGATCGTCTCTGATGCTGATGAGTCACTCGTTGAAAAAACATCGGTGCACAAAGAAAAAAACTTCAGACATTCATTAGCAGATTGGCAGTTACTTACAAATAATTGCACTTAACTTAACATTAACATTTATTTAACTACACTGTTTTGACTCGTCTAAAAGTGAACAGGATGAGCAGTCATTATGAAAGTTTTATCTGTTAAAATTGATTTTTTGTAATTGTCTTTGGCGCCTTGCTGTGTCTCCCTTTATTGCTAATCACCCCTGAAAGCAAAAGTACTACAGATTAATTTCCAACAGATTACATTTCACATTGTACTGGAAGGGGGTTTGGTTAAATTTAAATTTTTTTATCAAACTCCATTTCTGCCTGATATAGCCTTCTACAGTGCTTACAATAGGCCTATTGTAAATTGTTCTTTCTCGCGTTAGTTTTGACTGATTTTATCAGTGCTCTTAATTGTTTGCGTCAGTTGTTCCAAATATACTACCTAAAACTGCTGACCATATGACACGGGTTTCCCTGCCTTTGCTGATTCTTTACCCGAAAATAGTTGCAGAGTGAGATCTCTTTTTATTTTAAAATGCCCTTCTGGCTTGGGCAGAGCGCGCCGGTTGCCCCGCCAACATAACTCTAGAGGCGTGGCCGTCTTCCACGCCCATTGGTAGAAGATGAGGCGCGTACACGAGCACCATAACGCTGACTGGCTGGAGGTCAATGACGCAACCAATAACCTGGGCGCTGATTGGCTGGAGTGAGCCAGATGCCTGAGAGCGCCAGAAAACAAGTTGAGCGGGTGATGCTGAAGTCTCCCCGGGACAGTGAAGATTTTCCGCTGATCGTACAGGACTCTCAGAGGACTGGAGGTACAGGCTGAGGAGCACTGCCCGCTTATTTTGAAGAGGGAAATTAACGGCTATGTTGGTCTGAAGAAACTACGCGTTGACAACTCTGTATAACGGACACAGAGCCACATTGGAATATTTAATTCATTCAACAGCAGGAAATGGTGAGGAATGGTGTTTTCCCTCACTTGCTCTAACACTAAGTAGTGGTATGCTGGTCAGCTGAGCTAGTAATGTTAGCTAAGTAGCTTATTAAAGCTACATTATCCTTTAAGAGTATAACTAAGTCACGGTAATATAGCCGTTCCCTTTCACAGGCTCTGCCACACCTAAATATATGGACTTATTTGAGTGAAATAGTAGTTACCTGGATGTAACTCCAGGTCTATGCGTACGTTTACTTACAAGTTAATAACGTTAACGCTACAGCATGACGTAATTTATTAATGTCACGTAATAATGCTTTCAGCTCTCAACTCGCTATATCAGCTGCATTTCAGTAGGCTTACGTTATGTTAGCAATAAACCAAACTGTTAAGTTGGGGAATTGATAGTGAAGTTACAGCCATTAGCTTGCTACGGGCTAATTAGCTGGTGCGCTTTGCGCCAAATTCAGCTGACCATTCGTCTTGAGTTTTCTGTACCGGCTGAAATCTCCTTAACTTCACCATTCACCCTGCTATGATACTAGTCAGGTGGTTGATGACTTCTGATATTCTGTATAGTTACATCTTTCCTTTTTTGGGACTGCAGTTTTCCCAGATGGAGGTTGAGTGTCTAGCGCTGAAAGACCTCACAAGTCCAAGGACAGATGGGGGCCAAAGTGAACAAAAGGTAAGGTGGCCTACTGCTTGATCTTAGGTGTGGTCTGAGCAGTGTGGCAGGTTTGATATGATGCAACTGAAGGAGAGCTGCAGAATCAGTCTGATCAGAGAGAGATGGTCAGAGTAATGTGGTGGCATCTTAAGACTGAGATAAGGTTATATGACGTGGGCTAGGCTAGGGTTGTTTTTGGCTTTTAACAGTAATGTTTCCATGAGAGAAAGTGGGGAAGTAGTTTGTGGATTAGAAGGGGAAAAAAGTCAAACAAGGCCTTGAAGTGTTGTCAAATCAGTGGATTTGCTTGAAATTACTTGATTTCTTATTTAAATACTGCACCCAAATTAATCAGCATGCCTCAGGTCTTGCTGTCCTAGTGCAAACTTTTGACTTCCTAAATAAACCCCTGTGATGGAAATTTGGGTTTATACAGCGGCAGGTTTTAAAGTGAAAGATTTCAGCAGGGTTGCGTTTTGTAATGCTGCTTCATTGTGTCACGTTTTGCTCCAAAAATGCCAGTTTTGAGTCCTTGAAATTCACCCAGTATGAGCAAATGTTTGAAACCTTGACTAAACATTCGTAACGCTGCAGGCAGATGTCCACTAATACAACACGACTGTCTCCATCGCAGGAAAACATCTGCGCAGAGAAGAGAAGATCCACGCCGCTGAAATCTGCCGAGTCCACCGTGCCTGCTTTGCTGATAAGCAGAAAAGGTGCCACCCCTGACCTGGCCCACATCACCCCCATCAAACACACGGCCCTGGCTGATCCCTGGACGCCCACAGCCAATCTGAAGATGCTGATCAGCGCAGCGAGCCCTGACATCCGGGACAGAGATATGAAAAAGGTTCTGTTTAGACCCATAGAGAATGAGAAGGATCAGCCCGCAAGTCCGGTTGCTGCGGTGGAGGATACAGAGGTGGAAGACTCTTGTCAGGTATGTGAAATTTTAGGACCTGTCACAGAGGCAAAGAGCTACGCTATATTAGTGAATAACACATGGTTTCAAAAGTTCTCTTAAATAATCCATAGGGCATTTAATAAGGTCTCAGTTTAGTTTCTAAGTCTAAAAATATCTTATTTTTTGTGTTGTCCACTGGGGAGAAATCAGTTATTGCTTATTAGTTTGATTTGGAAAATGCTCTCAAAGGAACCCAGAATTTCCACAATCTTAAAAGTCCAGGGAGTAAACACTTTCCGCCTCACATTAGCAGCTGAACCCTCAAGATAGTGAGTTTTCAAAAGCACAAATACGATCACTCAGGTATGCCTAATAAATAAAGTCATATTGTATAGAAAATGGCAGCTGGGGAGCTTTTGTGATACAGTTGTTTGTTAAATATGACTTGTGAAAGATTTTTCAGCCTCATCAGATAATATCTTTTTAGGGATTGCAGGATTTAATTCTTTCCTAAAATATGTGCCTTTGAAGACATGTTACACAACAGCTATTTAAGGCACTGAACTGTGTTCATGTGTATGCTAGATAACCCAAAGGATCATACTTCACTGTACTTCACTTGTGGTAAAACACGGGAGAAATGTTTATCGTTATCTGTCTGTCCAGTTTGAAGCCGCGGAGGAAGAGGACGATGCCGACAAAAAGCCGAGCAGGAAGCAGAAGAGTCTGGGTCTGCTGTGTCAGAAGTTCCTGGCCCTCTACCCTGATTACCCACCACCACACAACCCCATCTGGATCTCCCTGGATGAAGTGGCGACCAGTCTTGGTAAGAGCCCAGCCCACTGCCTGTGCCATTCTTGTAAACGCCTCATGGGAGGGAGACGATAATGGAAGCAGCTAATGACCGTTTCATGAGCATAGAACGTTTTTATGTTATTGGATTTAGGACCTGTTGCTATGGAAACGTCCTTTTCATACAAACAATATATTGCTCTGTATTTAATGGAAGGGTGCTGAGCTGCAATTTGTAGAAAAGCTCTTTAGTTTTATAACATTCAATCATTTTACACTGACACGCTGACCATTCGGTGGGTTTTTATTCAAATGTGAGCATATATTTATTTTCCAAGAGCGGGCGGCTCATTTCTCTACTCTTACGGTCTAATTGTCAGGAGTGGAGCGGCGGCGTATCTACGACATCGTCAACGTGCTGGAGTCTCTCATGATTGTGGGTCGGATAGCCAAGAACAGCTACACCTGGTACGGCCGGCAGCGGCTGGGGGCCACGCTGGAGGAGCTGCAGCGGAGCGGCCGGCAGCAGGGCTACCACCTCCAGATGGAGCAGGTCGCCGGGGCAAGGGAGGCTGGACCGGGGCGCGAGGACGACGGAGTGGAAGGAGACACTGGCAACGGTAATGAACTGAGAGATAAATTAAAGAGTGTTTAGAATTTAAGTCCCTCCAACCTTTAGACAAGGGATTCTGCAAAAAAAAAAAAGAAAACATCTAGCCCTTATTTTCTTCTACTAGCACCTTTGCATGTCTTTACATGGCTGCTTTAATGGCGGTGATAAAGGAGGTGAAGTTTATTGTTGCACTTGGAGGATAACATCATCAGTTTAATGCTGCATGTGTAAAAATGTAAGTGTTTCCTGTCAGGAGCAGCTGCCACCAAATTAACACTACAGCTAAACGATCATTCCCTTCACCCTCAAAAGCCACAGGAGCAAATACAAGCCTGGTTTCCATAGTGATCCCACCTCCTCATACACACACACAGCTTTTCATTAAGAGGGTGTGTGTGTGTGTGTGTGTGTGTGTGTGTGTGTGTGTGTGTGTGTGTATGTGTATGTGTTTTGACTTGTCAGTGTGGCTGGATAAGAATAGCACTCATGACAAAGAGGTAGTTTACAAAAGGTAACGCCCGGTGACAGGCTTTGATGTCCATTAAGTGGTTAATGTCTGCTGCTATTGTTGCGGCCGGTTTGAATGTGACGACCTCAGGCGATATAATTATACATAATAGCTGTCATCATCACGGCTGCACTGCACAACAACAAACACCTACAACTGAAATGGTGTTATTAAGGGATCGGCTGCACATTTAAGCGTTAATAATCTTGTGGTTTATCCATCCATCCATTATCTATACCGCTTATCCTCAGAGGGTCACGGGGGGGCTGGAGCCTATCCCAGCCTATCCCTATCGCAAGAGGCGGGGTACACCCTGGACTGGTCGCCAGTCAATCACAGGGCTGACACATAGAGACAGACAAACAAACATTCACTCTCACACCTACGGGCAATTTAGAATCATCAGTTAACCTGCATGTGTTTGGATGGTGGGAGGAAGCCGGAGTACTTGGAGAGAACCCACGCGGACAAGATGCGAACTCCACACAGAAAGGCCCCAGCCAACCGGTGGGGTCGAACCAAGAACCCTCTTGCTGTGAGGCGACAGTGCTAACCACTGTAAAAAACAAAAAACAAAAGGAAAAGACTGTTGTTAAATAAAACCTCGTACAGACGTGTCTGCATTTAACAGCGTGTTAAGTGAACCACAAGTTTTCAAATGCTAATTTCTGACAAAGCACAAAGGCCGCCCCCTGATGTAATGTATACACTTTCATGTTTAAGGTTTCAATTCACTGCTTTGAAATGTTTTCAATCAAATTCAACAAAGAACACAATAGAAACAGGTTTCGAAGGGCAGGTTTGAATTATTGCAGGTATTTACATAAGTGGGGAGAGGTGTCTGTTATTTATAAATAGGGCTGTCTCCCTGTCTATATCTCCTGATAACGATACATATCTATATAGCACATTTTCTGTAAATTCAATGAATAAATAGTTTATATTAAATAACCACATGAAATGGCCTATTTCTTATTATATTTGTGGCTCTCATCCGTAGACTCTCCGTACTGTTTGACATGAGTCTTGTGTATGTGGTAAAAGAGGTTAGTGGTGTTAGTGGTCTGCGGCGTAATTTGCAAAGTAACGTTACGGTTTTCTGGTCGGTGTCAGACCTTTTCTACCCAAACCACGTCCATGTGACAAAATTAGCCCCCCTTTTAGGTACGAGCCCCACGTTTTGTCTTGGCGGGTCGGAGTTACACCGTTCTGTGTCACGTTCACTCTCCTCCATTTTGGTTTGTGTTGCCTTCATGCAAATTTCCTGCCTGCAACCGTGCCATGCGAAAGAATGCGTCTTCCAAATGACGAAAAATGTTTCCGTAAAGAGAGCGATTTTACAAAATAAACGATAGAGCATAATATGAACCAACAGACGTTTTTCTAACATCACATGATATATATCGTCATATCGCACAGCCCTATTTATAAATATGTTGTTATACAAATGAATTATTATTCCTGGCTCCTGCAATGACCCAATGTTCACTAGTGATTAATGAAGGTCATCGTATCTTATGTAATGTGTTTTTCTCTGTTATTTGTAGCTGGTGGCAACAGGAAAGACAAATCTCTGCGCATCATGAGCCAGAAGTTTGTCATGCTGTTCCTGGTGTCCAAAACTCAGACTGTTACCCTAGACGCAGCAGCCAAGATCCTCATCGAGGAGAGTCAGGACTCATCAAGTCACAGCAAGTACAAAAGTAAGAAAGGAAGTACAAAAGAATACGTCCTGGAATACAAATCCTGTTTCTTCTGTTTTATTCAAACTAAACATCATCCCCCTGTACCTTCAGCTAAGGTGCGGCGACTGTACGACATCGCAAATGTGCTGACCAGCCTGGGCCTCATAAAGAAGGTCCATGTCCGTGAGGAGAGAGGCAGGAAGCCGGCCTTCAAGTGGCTTGGCCCTGTTGAATTCCAACACTCTGGAAATGCTGGTAAGAATTAAACACAAGCGCTGTTAACTGTACTAAAGTAGTTCTGACACTCCTGAACCCTTTCAAAGACCTCTGGTGACAGTTCAGGGGCCACATCCTTCTAAGGACTTGGTCTATGAACCAAGTGTTGTTAAATGAGACGGTCTGATCTACGGAGGATTTCGGAGGATAGTGATTAAGATGTGTCCCTGTCATCTGTGAGGCGTTTTGAAAAAAGAGTCTGCCAAATGGCAGATTTATTGCCAATTACTGCATTCGCCATCATTGCCGTCGTGCTAAACAGTCCTTATCCATCTCACTATCATCATCTGTAGGAAATGCAGTGAATGTGGCGGCTGTCACGCAGCCAATGGCAGACCAGGACTTCAGAAAAGCCAAGCTGGCACGCCACGCCTCTTTCAACGTCACACCAACTTGTGTGGCCATCCAGCGGCAGGTCAGCTCTGCGCCCAGCAGTCCACGGCGAGAACCTACTGGTAAGAGACACGCTGAATTTTGCATTATACTGCCACTGTTTAGTTGAGTCAAACAGACCTATTTATTACAGTAGAGCTTTTCTATATTCTTGTCTGATAAATTGTTTTCTTTCCTCACACTGCAGGTCTGCCAAACCAGCCTGTGGATTATTCCAAAAGGGCTACGAGCAACAATGCAGTGTGTCAACAGTTTGGAAACAGCGCTGAGTGAGTTAATGCTAACACAATTTAATTTCAGTCTCTCATACACTATCTATCACACTCATTGCTCGTGTTTGCGTTGGCTGATGTGTTTAGCTTTAGGCTACATGTAACATGAGCTGACCGCTGTGGATATGGATAGTTTTTGTCTCCTATGAATGTATGCGTTGGCTCCATAGATATGGCACACAGGAGTTATGTTATTTCTATGGTTGGCCAAACCACAGCTGCCTCAAGGCTGCGGCAGCTAAGTGTTTTTGGAGGGAGAGAGATAATAGAACGTAGAAGTGTGTGTTGAAAAGGAATATTTTAGACATGAAGCTGGGTAAAACTGCACAGAGGCAGTGGTAGCCCGCAGGATGAGAGTCAGAGGTTCATAGCTGGGAGGTGGCCAGTTAGAACTCTGCGCATCAGCGAGAGGGATCAGAGGGACATCAAGCCCATTTTCCACCACAGAAAATTTTCCAGGGGATCAGGAACCTTAGGCTGAATTCAGACCAAATCAGGCGCTGCGGCGAAAACACCAGTCCTCCCATTCATTTGAACATGGGTAGTGTGTTGGAGAAACGCAACCCGACGTGGCGGTGGCCAATCACGTATGATGCCGATCAGTTCCGAAGACGCCCAGGTGAAGAAGAACCTTGTTTACCTTGTAGCATTCCACTGTTTACCGAGCAACTGTGAAGATAGAAGAGAGACTGATCGATCGTCACTGTGATGACCTTTCCAGAGCTGTACAGCCCTGCCACGAGGTACTACAAAGACGCTAATCACAGTGTAGTCACTTGCCATTGTATCGCTCTTCAACTTGGGATTGCTGGTTAGTAGTTTGCAGAGATGAATGTTGCTAAATGGTCGCCACAAAACTCGCGGCTGCTGCATTTTGTGGAAAACTTAATTCACACAATAGGGGAGCACTGGGCGCCACTGGTATCGCTACTGGGACAAGAGTCAGACATTATCTTATAATGTCTTGGAATGAGCACGAGCGAACAAGAGAGGCGACGAAAGAACAAAGTGAAAACAAGCTATCTGGAGTCATCAGTCTTCATTTCCACCTCCGCATGTCTCATTTGAATCAAAATATTACATCCATTCAAACATCATAGTTGCACCACAGTAAATATAAAGAACATGTGTGGAACCAGGCCCTGTCAGGGTTCCCTTTTTTAAATTTCTTTTTTATTGCTATTTTATTTTTGGACTTTAGTTTTAAATTTCATTTCTTGCTACTTTCTCGTTTCCCTGCAGTAACCGTCCAGGCGCCACACTGCAGACCCCCATCTGCAGCAGCAGCAGCAGCAGCCCACTGCCTCTGTCCTCCGCCCACCCCACCCTGTTGGCACATACCCTCCACCCAGAGGATCTCTTCACACCCTCCTCCCCCCACTGCTTGGCCTACCTGCCCAGCCTGTCCCAGCCCTCGGTGGTCATGCTGTACAGGGCGCCAGACAAGCCCGACCAAATGTCCGAAGAAGGTCAGAGGTCACCCAGGTTGGAGCCTGAGGAGGGGAGGAAGAGAAGGAGGGAAGAAGAAGGGACGTTGGTTAAAAAGAAGGGAACGTCTGGGTTAGAGGAATGTGACAAGGTGAGGTGGTGGTGTTTGATGTCTTTAAAATTGTTATAGGGAAAAATAAACGTGATTGGTGTTTAACATCATTCATCGCTGTTGTCATTTTGGTTCAGACTGACTGGGAACAGCATCATTGTTTTGTTTCAGTGCAGTAATATCATTACGTTTCCCCTCACAATAACAAGATCCTCTTAGTAATTCTGGATGGCAGACCGTTAAATTGAAAATATTAAATACTACACGCTTGCTGATGAGGTTCCTGGTGTAATTAAAGACATTATTATATTAGTGATGTGTACGGTATAAAAACCCTAGCAATTAATCAGGCCACACAATCCTAGTAATTGGAAAAGTCCCATTTTTCACAATTAGATGGTCTTTTAGAAAGGTAGATTAAGAGAGTAGATTAAAAGCACTTTTACTTCAGGAACATTCCTTAGCAGAAGTTAAGTCCAGTGTTATTAGAAGGGGAAAACATGGATACAGCAATAAATTGGTGGTTCCTCTATTTTAAATGTCCATCATTGTCAGGTCCAGGTTGATTTATTTATTTCCAGTGTTTGTTTTTCCTCCCAGATGAGAGCTGAACCTCACGGGGATGCAGGAGAGTGTTCCCAAAGGGGCAACGCCAGGACCTCCCCCAGTCGCCCAGCAGGCCCCTCCAGAGAGCAGGCGTTCAATGAGAGCAGCAGCGAGCCGGCCCAGCCATCACACTACCTCTATGTACCCAACAATGCAGGTATATACAACTCCACGCAAGGATATGTTAAAGTTAAGAGTTAAAGAGTCAGTTGAACATCATTTCGTGAGATAAAGTACATCTCTTGTCACTAGTTAAACCATCAGTGCTTTTAATGTGTTGTTTGATTATGTGCCAGAGGTAACCTGCTAATTTTACAAGAAAGCAGAGTTTACAGTGATTTCCAGGTAATACGAAACACTGGATGACTGTATAACAAAATCTCATCGATCGTGATGGTCATTGTTATATTTAAGAATGGTAAAACACTGCCCTGTTTTGGAAGTTTTAAGTGTTAAAGAAGTATGTGGTGCTTTTAAACAACATGTCAATACCAAATATTTTTAGTCAAAGCGTATCTAAAAAGCAACAGCAAAATGTGCTGTAAAAATATGGGAAGGGTTTGGATTTGTACATGTACAGTTAATTAAGACACGTGTCTCAGTACAGGTCAAGTGCCTTCTACTTCCTAACATGTTTTTAATTACTGTAAAATTAAAAATAAACCTCTGTTTTCTCCTGATCTGTCTTCTCCAGGTCTCAATGGCCTCAACTTCCTCCTCTCCACCGGCCAGTCGCCAGCCGGTCTAGCACTTCCTCCCAGCAGTGTTCCCACCCTGGCACTGCCCTACGTCCTGGTGCCCTCTGCAGCCCTACCCCACTACCCCCTGGTGGCCAGCAGTCTGCAACAGCAAGCCCCTAATGGCCGCAACAAACTGAGCTTCAGCCTGCCCGCCGTGATGTCGCCTGCCCACTATATGGTGGGGGCGGCGCCATACGGCCTGGCAGCAGCATCAGACCTTGGCAGGTCAGCGGTTCCGTCGCCGTCCACCCCAGAGCAGAGCAGGCTGCGCGGGTCAATGGCAGGCACTCCACATTCCCCCTCAGGACCACGTCAGACTGTCAGTGTCAACACGTCAGAGCCACTGGTAAGAACTTCCTGTTCCCCACACACACACAGATCTGTGCTCTGAAAGCTTATGAACTTCAACATAAAGTGCCTTCATAATGATACCCGACCTTTCTGGTATCACGCACTTGCAAAATGCCACAACACAGCTTGGCATGAAAGCAAGTGCTGCAACTTTTGTGGAAGGTTTCCCCTCATTTAGACCCTTTTTTTGTGTAACGGTGGTCCAAGTTGATTGATCTCCACATAATTAAATAGGGATTAATTAATATTAATGTCTGCAAAACCCAGCACAGTCTGCCGGCGTTGCTCTACTCAAACAGTCATTTTTAGACAACCTGCTGAGGTGCTGGATGGCAAGTGAATGCAGCATTAGAAACAATGTGATGAGTCAATGGCCGTGTTGTAATGAGGCATAAACCAGGGGTCCACCCACTTTATTTAGTGATCGGGGACCAAATTTGCCCATTTTGGAGCATTCAGAGAAGTTTAAAGACTTGATAGTCGTTTCAACAACAAAAGAAACCCAATTCACATGGTTGCTCCATAGTTGGTTATTTTTTCATTTTCTAACACAAGTCATCTATAAAGAAGAGCTTTTTTAACAGTGACAGTTGTTTGACATCCGAGAGTGCTTGTGACAATGCTCTTGGCTCCCTAATCCCCACAGCATGTGGCAACAGGGTGGTCCTTAAAAAGTCTTAAATATTTATTTATTGAATGCTATAAGCAAGGTCTAAAATTCACTACAAGCGCAAAATGCCTGTACATGTAATCTTTGGTGGAATCAATAAGAGTTGAATTCGAATGCCTCCGTTATCCTGTTACAGTCTTTTAGGTTTTTGCTATTCGTTTTCACAAACTTTGGTGACCACTGTAGCATCTGTCTGAATGACATGGCATGGAGGAGCTAGCTTGTTCGCTAACCTGCAAACACTCCAGTAGTTGTGGGTTTACTTTCTACCTAATTTTAACTCTTTCTCCTGTGCGTCCGTCAACCTGACCTGGAATGATATTGGCTAAATAATATGTAGGAAACATAATAGTTGTCCAACTCCACCAATATTTGGTATTTTACAAAAATGAGATGTAAAGAGTGGGGCAGTCATCAATCCAATCTATATGAAGAAGATGACTAGATTAATTATGACACAAGACTGTAGGCTAAATGAGGCAGGATGGCATTTACCTATTTATTTAAAAGCCATGTATAAACTATAAAACAGAGAACCACAATAATAATACAGGGGTCTAAATGACTTTCAGCATAGAAACTGGCATTCTACCTTGATATGGCCTCATTCCAGACTGGCTGTAAGACAACTGTAGTAATTAATGTCATTATGGATAAATATATTTTTCACACTAATAAACAGATTTGGACAAATGTACTTTTACTCAACCAGTTATTGTCATTTTGCATTACTTATAATTTTAATATTATATTTACTCAGAAGAGTATGCCTATAGTTTCACATTTGATGTTTATTTTTATTGCAAAATTGGCCTTAAATTTAATCAAACGGTAGCATTAAAAAGTTTAACATTTAACTTGCTAATACATGTAGACATCCTGAATAATGTAACTAGCTGGAGCAGGGTGCAGTGTAAATGTCCTCCCATCTTGCATTGCTCTCTACTTTCACAGACTCCAAAGGAAACCACGCCGTCTGCTTCTAAGGCTTTCTTCCAGACCCCAGGCACACTGGGAGCTGCAGTCAGTGCTGTGCCAGCTGCCCGGAAAAGAGGCTCAGCGCAGAGGAGACTGGACGTCGGCCACCCTCCGACCTGTTAGACACCCGAGGAGATGTGACGGATGGCTAACATGCTGTTTTTAACACTCGGGTGTTGACCCTGAAAGTGAAAAATATGGTTTCAAACCACTGGTGCTTTGTTAGTTTATTAATGGTTACCTTCCAAAATGCAAGAATATACATTTTATTGCTGAGACGTAAAATGAACTCTTTTCTAAAATATGAAACTCTGAAGACGTCTCAGATTTTGCTAATGACTGTCAGTTTTTTAACCAAATGGTGGGAAGCTCACTTTTAAATGAAACTCTTGCCTTATTAATCGTTTTGTTAACAGTTCACACGTGCCTCATGGTTCAATTATGGGACACTAGATTTCAGAGTGAATGAGTGAAGCAGTATTGCCAATGTGACAGTGCCCTCCTGTGGTGGGAGTCGGCCACTGCTGTATTTGGTGTTTCAGCCTTAATTTCCCCTCCCAGACACGATCAAGCTACCTAATTCCCCATCACCTGTGTATTATAGCCCAATTGCTATTTATATTTTAGCTAATTTATGTCAATTACAGGGACTGTAATGGAACTTTTTTTTTTTTTTTTTAGCACTAAGTATTTGACGAATGTATGTCTAATATTGAAGTGTTGGCCCCCTCAGGTTTTGTCACATAATAGGAAACCTATTAGCTGCTGATCAGTGGTTTACATCGACAGTAGCAGACAATCCTCTCTTGGCTCATTTCAGACATTACTGTGAGGAGAAGATCACTAAAGCCTTAAATGTTTACAGCCAGCCGGATATCTCAAGGAACTTCTTCTTGGACTTCATTTACTCATCAGGAAGACAAATGTTACTGGTGCTGTGCATGTTTTCACTGAGTATCTGCAACCATAGTGCTTAATGGTTAAACACCAAACCCTTTAGCTCTGTTACTGACGACTAAAGGAAAAATGTGACGATGCTCTCAGGTACTTGAATACTTGACTTTACTAGAAGTGGATTTTGGAGAGATATCAGAGTACTGTAAAGATTTTTTTATCCTTAGTTTATCCAGGGAAGTGCCTTACTTAAAGGCACCTTGCTGAGAAGAGGGTTGTTGCCTTGGCACAGATTTTCTCAGGTTGTCCAGGGATCGGTATCAACAGCCCTCTAGTCATGAGCCCACTAAATTGCCTCCAGACAACCCCGCCAAAATATTGGTGTGTTGTACAGGAATCATTCAGGAGAGCTTAGCTATGTCACACCAAATAGTGCACAGATGATCCACTCTGACCAGTGGATGTGTAGTTATTAATGTACAGTTTTTTTGTCAGTCATTATTTTTGTACATTGTTTTCATAGTGTCATTTATACTTTCACATGCTTTACTGTTAAATAATGATTACTGCACTGCTAGTTTTAGTAGTTGTCTGCTGATCTAACTTTTACCAAAACTTGGAGCTGTTCCTTCACTGTAGCCCTGCTCTCTATAGTTCAAACTTCAATTAAAAAATATATGACGCTGACCAGTTTTGTCATGTGTGTGTGCTTTCATCTGAAGGAATTTGTGACTATTTGCAGATATTTTCTCACCAAAAGTTTACTAATATAATTCTATTTTTTCAAAGGTAACTCCCCCCCACCCCGTGTGGAAATTAAAAAAGAAATTCTGCTATCCAGTTAGACTACAATGGGGGAAAAAATCCACTATGATGGTGATACAACAGATTTACAAATGGCTTCAGTTTACCAATTTACAAATTTACAGATGCCACCAATAATTCAGAGTCCAATTCAGAATGGCCCAGCAGATGGAAGCAAGCCATGCGAATGTCGTCAGATGACACACTTCAACACAAACTGCGGTGCTGTACACACTAAACACTCAAACACTGATGATCTGGGTGAAGCCACAGCATTATAATATGCATTATTATTACAGAAAAAAAGATTCACTGCTCCGATGTCAGATTGGAAAACCAGAAAGGTGGTTAAAATTCAAATTACACATGCAGTAAACGCATCGATAAGCTTATTTATAAATGAAATTTCATTGCTGGGGAGAGACACATTCAACATGTCAAATGTGCTCTCAGGGTCAGGTCAGGCTGATTGAATCCCGCTTAAAAACACACCATCTGTCTGAGGACATAAACATCTAATCAAAGCTTTTATATCGGCGCTAAAACGGAGCCGAGGGAACTGCCAGTAGATGTGTTTGGCCCCTGCAAGGCATTTATGACACTAAACCTCAGCAGATGGGACCATTAAGTTTATATAGACAGATAGTTTTAGCCAAGTATCTACTCTGGCCAAAAACCATTTCAATGAAAACACACGTTCAAAATAGAACAATTAGTTTTCAAATATACACCACTACTACTGGTATTCCTACCATCCTGATTACTACGACTGTTTCTACTACTATAACAATTGAAACTGTTACTACAATTAATACTATTGCTATTACATAATTATGCTAACTTACTACCCTTCTACTGCTGCTGTCAGTTCTACTACTACTACTACCACCAAAAGATATTTTATATCTATGACTACTACTACTATTAATACTACCAGAACTATTCCATTAACTATTCCTAATTCTACTACTACTGCTATGCTTACCATTGCTACTACTGCTACTCCAACAGCTACCAGTGCTTGCACATCCATGCTACCACTACTAGGCAGCTAGCGCTCTACTAACTACTACTTATCACTGCTACCACCACTACTATTACTGATAGAACTACTACTACAAATACATTACCAGTACTACCCAGTAACTGACTACTTGATTTGGTCTGTAGGTCAAAAGATATCCAACATTAACAATGTTTAGGCTAAAACTGGGATAAATTTGGCTAAAAGGTGAAAGCTTTTTAGACACCTAGCTTACTTATATCAACATTATTTAATGGCTATATTTCAACACATAGCCTCCTTAAGACTAGCCCTGAATTATAGTGATTTAAAGGAATAGCTTGACATTTTGGGAAATAAGCTTATTTGCTTTCGAGTTAGATGAGAAGATGGATGCCACACTCATGTTTGCCCTTTTAAAGCTGGAGCCAGGATATGGTTAGCTTAGCTTAAAGACTGGAGGCAGGGAGAAACAGCCAGCCATACTCTGTTGAAATAATTTTTTTAAATCAGCCTACCAGCACTTCCAAAGCTCACTGTAAACATGTTACATCTCATTTGTTTAATGTGTTAATCTGTTAAAAACCAAAGTGTAGTTTGCAGTTTTACTGGGGGTTGCTGTGCTGGACAATTTCTTGACTGAGTGCAGTGATAGTGAAGCATCTCTTTGTTTCTCTACTCATTTAGTAAGTTATTTCCTTTAATTTGTCACCACTTTGTATGTCTAGGTTTAAACTGGACTAAATTTGGTTGTCAGGTGAAAGCTTTTAAGATGTCTTGCTTGAATAACTTGTTGCAACAGCATTTCAATTAATCTACTTTACAGTGTAGTTAAGACTAACTTTAGTTAACTTTTAGCTAAGCTAATAATTAATTTCACCAAAACATCCAAGAAATGCAAATCAACAAACCAGTGCTTACTGGGCGTGCCACACTAATAGTACTACTACTTTTACTATTACTACAGTTATTCAGGGATGGAATAGACAGTGGCTGATGTCTGCCCTCCTTTGATTCGAGACTTAAAATGTAGGGGCCCCTTGGACCCCCTACAGTATCACACAGGATTCAGGAAACCGGTTTATTTTATTCAAGGTGCAGCTGGATAGAGTTCTAATCATCAATAGCAACAGCAGTCAAAATGGTTGGGGTGAGTGTTTACATGCAGAGATTTGTTCAAGAGCATCCAGTGAGCATATATTGTCCTGTGGGCTTGGAAATGTTGACCTCAAATCAGTGGAAATCAGTGTGACATCCTCATTTATTTTGCTCACCCGGCCCTAAAACCAAATGAGCCCACTGTAAATTGACTGCCAATGTTTGTATGCTTACTTCTGAAACATTATATAATGTGGTTATAGATTGCTGAATGTTGTCAGCAGATGTTTCCCGAGGGCACCGAGTGACACTTCATTCCTCTTAGAAGGCAAGAGAACACGTCAGAATGTGAATACTCTAGTTACAGCTCATGTAAAATGACTTCAAAATACTTAGAGTCAAAGGTCAAAAGTCTCCTAAGACAGTGAATGTGTGTTCCTCTTTCCTTTACAAAGGGCTATATGTACATTTACATAAACATCTGAAATCCTTATAAAATGTCTCTAAAATACAGAGGATCACATCTGAAAAACAGTCATTTTTTCATTTCATTTTCAAAAGTCATTTTGTGTACTATCCCACTATTCTTTAAAAGTACCATAATCCGCCCCATTATTATTTTATAAGCACAAGCACCTTTGTTTTCCCTCTAAATGCTCAACATTTTATTTTTGGTAAAGAACACTCCATTCATTTCCGTTCATTTAGCCGTGGCTCAACTTTGGGATTTCCTCACCTCAAGCCTTTGTGTCCATATAAGGGAAAGGGGAGCTGCAGCACTACCTGCGTCAATCTGTCTTTTGTTTTTATTACTACTTAGTTTCTGCTCCCAGAAATTCTTTCTGAATTACACTGCCCATTAAACCCAGGTGTGTTGCCAGGTTTGTGAAACTTTGCCTTTAAACAAAGAGCTCCTATTGAAGTGAATATTACTAATGCTCGTGAATGCTACTAATAACACTTCCTATATCAGTCTTTCACATCGCTGAAATGGGATTTTAGCCCACTCTTCATTGCATTCTCTTTGACCTCAGACACACAGGTAGGTTTTCAGGTTCTGCATCTCAATTGGGTCTGGACCAGTCCAAAGTCATCTTTTTTTTTTTCCTCTTTGCAGCCGTTCACATATGGACTTTGTGTTTCAGATCACTGTCTTAGCTCACAGACAGATGACTGGACATTGTTGAGTTTAATGTTATGGAGAAGAATTCATGGTCCCTTTAATAATGGCAAGTCAGTCCAGGGCCCTATTTATGAAACTGATAGGAATTACAGATTAGACACATTCATCAAGATACTTACTCCTCAACAGCCAAGTGTGAGAGTAAACTTTAAGAACAAGTCTCAAGAGATCCCATAATTAATCGCATGTATGTTCTAAACAGGAACAGCCAATCAGACACAGTGATTTACCCTATATCTGTCCCATGGTTCATTCTTTACTTTTTTTTTTTATCGGTTAATTTTAATACAAACTAAAAGAAAAATTAACAACAGTCTATACATATATAAACATATAAATAGGAATTAAATAATAGAAAAGTGACTAAAATGAATTTGAAAAAATCCTGGGTTCAAATCAAATGCAAATAAAACTACCCTATTCTGAATTATTCTATATTTTGTACAATCACTCTAAATCAGAGGTTTTCAAAGTGGGAGGCAGGTCTCCTCAGGGGGTCTCCAAACAGTTTCAGGGGAGGCTCAGTGAATGGAAGTGAAAAAATATTATATTTGTCGTCACATTAATTATCAAAAGGACACACAGAATAGGGTTAAATGTGTGTGATTTTGTTAAAGACATAGTTCAGTTCGTTTTGGGGAATGTTACTGTTTTTCACTGTACCGCAGTGATCTAATCTTAACCAATTTAAGAGACCTCTGTTTTTTCTATGAAATTTGAGTAAAAGAGTAAAGTGAATCATTTTTACTTGAATCTTGCACTTAAGTCAAGATGTCACTTTTCAGTTGTTAAATATGGGCCCAAGTCCTATTTGCTTTACAATAAATATTAATGGACCCTGTTAATGAAAAAGTTACACTTTTGACTCATTTGTCCATAATCCCAAAAGCCTTAGGGAGCATTCAGGCTCTTTTTTTGGAGATATATATCACAAGCAGAGATGGGCAGGCATTCTTGTTACTTGTATTTGAAATACGTATTTCAATTACTTTTTGAGTATTTTGTAATTGGTATCTGAAAGGACCGAACAAATTCAAATGTAATTTGTAACAACATACTTTCGAGTAGAGTTATTTTGTATTTTTAAAATACTCAAAATACTTTCTCCATGATTCATAAAACAAGATTAGGTAAAAACCTAGTATATGGCTGGACCGTGTATGAAAGGCTAGAGGGCTTTTTGAATTTTGAAATGGATACAGGAAGTGGCGGCATTCAGCCGACCAATGGTGTAACTTCATCATTCAGTCACGGCTCAGGCAGTTAACACCAGAAATATTTGAAAAGTTAGTTGTTCTTAAAGGCAACTAAATAGGCTACTAATTGAAGTGGTTGGGTCTCAACTGCCATGTATCGGTATTGGACAGAGAGCAAGTTTTTACTGTACAAAACAGCATCAGTTTTGCTTAGATACAGTGGAATTCTACTTCCGGTTCTTCCTTCCTGTAGGGTTCTCTCCCCAGAGCCTTGTGTACATTGTAAAAATCTGAATGTTCTGCCATTTTCTACAAGATCAGAATGCCCAATGTTACAAATGTATTTTCCTGTATTTTGAAAATACAAAATACATGTATTTTATCTTGATACATTTCCTGGCACCAGTATTTTTTATTTTACTTTGATACATTTATTTGAGGGGTATTTTGTAACAAGATACATTTCTTTGCCCATCTCTGATCACAAGCCTGTATAGTTCCTTTGGTTAGTAATGATTTTCACCTTCTTCTTCCACAAATCCCATTTTAGCCTGGTCTGTTTCTGATTGTGGAGTCATAAACACTGACCTTAGCTGAAGCTTGAGAGGCCTGCACTTCTTTAAGTGTTCTTCTGCACTCTACTGAGACTTCCTTGAGTTGCCGCTGCACCCTTGGAGAAATCCTGGGAAGAAACACTATCCAAGATTTCTTATTTTGCACGTAACATCTATCACCGCGACTCTGAGCAGTCGCCAAGCTTTAGAAATGGCTTTGTAATCCTTTCTAGACTGACACACAACACATTCCTTTCACATTTGCTTTGGGATCTCTTTTGATAGAGGCATGGTTTGATTTGAACTTTGCGGCGACTGCTTCACTGTGGGCAAAAGGTTCAATATGAGTGAGGTTGGGTTGGCTGCTATCAAGCCTGACTGTGTTCAATCAGCTGAATGTAATCAACAATCAAATTAGGTCAGTCAGCTGATGGAGAAAGGGGCAAAACCGTTTTCACATGAGTGAAGTGAATCTTGGATAACTTTGTTACTTAAATAAATTAGATAATATTAAAGAGTCCCTTTGTCTAGTATATATTTTGTCAATACATCCAATACTATTCATGGTGAAAAACATACAATAGAGGAAGAAAATACTTTTCACAGCACATGCAGTGTCTAGTATCTGCACATGATTTGGTCACTAAAAGAAATTATGGCTTCATGGTCTCATTTATATTTCCCATCTCTTGTGATCCTGGTCTGATCTATATTCACAGTAACCTGCCTTGTCATGAGTAGAATACGTCTGAAATGAACAGCCGTCAGTCTGCAGAAGCTATGTTAGAAATTACTGCTCACAGCGTGAAGCTAATTGAATATTCTTCTATCAAGCGCTCCATTGTTGTGGACCTTTCAAAAGAAATAGCATAATTGAAAAATAATGACACTGAGGTTTGTTGGCGACAGTGCAGGGTACTGTCTGCTCCCCCTCCGCAATCCACTCACTGCAGATGATATGCTAACAGCAGGAGACTTGGATCAATGACCCATGTTGGTTTAGCTAAAAACCAGATTTACTGCGTCTCTGTTTACATTAAAGTCTTTAATTGAGCATAATTCAAGCCTACCCTTAAGAGGGGTTAATTTTATGGTTTAACCTTTTAATTAAATGTAATTAATCATGCCAGTCTGCTCCCAGCGCCCACATGTAGCCTCACTGTGGTGAGACTTGTACTGATGCCATGAGAAAATGGTTATGAAACTAAAGGTCACAGGTTTCATAACCAGCAGACTTGATGGGATGTTGCGCATCTTGTCAAACTGTGCTGGATCCATGCTCGCTCCATCATTGTGCACTGAGCACTCTATCAGTGTCAACTTAAAAGTTTAAAATGTAAAACACAGCTTCTTTCATTCATCTATAATTTAACAAAAAAAACCCAAAACTTTTCACTTTGATACAAAGTGAAGTGTTTGAAGTGTTTTATAATCTCTAATTTAAGATGCTACATGGGTCCAATTTGGCATAAAAAGCAGGAGAGAATTGCAAAATGGGAAAGCCTAAAGGAATGGTGTCGTGCACACCTTTATTCTGTTCGCTTTATCATATTCTTTTCTACAACTAGGCTTGTGGACGGAGAATTGCAGTGGTCATTATGCACCAGAACTGATTTTTTTTCTCATGCTTAATTTCCACAGTAAAACACTGGGTTGTCTATCTTTGTCATTGGCATCACAGATGTCAGCCATGCTGAGTATGGTCAAAGTTATTATCAGGATGCGGTCTGTGGTGTGCTGCGCTGGTATGTGCTATGTCAATGCAACAGTATAGTCTGTTATAGTGTAGTTTTGTCAACCCTTTTCTCAGTGCTACAAACATTGTCCCTGCTTACAAGGCAAACATGACCAAGCCATCATTTATTACAGTCTGTGTCCAGCAGGGGGCAGGATAACTGCATGTTTGGGCAGTATTTGTCATATGAATTATTATACATATACAATACATAGATGCACAAAGCTGCCCCAGAAAAGCAAAGTGTAAACCCAGGTGGACTATTTGTATGAGTCTACCGTCTCCACCACACTTCCTGTAATCCTGACAGGAAGGACAAGTTCCTTTACCCTGCGCAAATCCACAGCAAGTTCTTGAGCTTTAATACACATCCTGTATTCATCATCAGCTCCTGCAGTGGTAGATCCAACCACAGAAGCCGCCAGAAAATGTGTCCTCCAGTGTCCTTGAGTTTGGAGCAGAGTCATTTAGACTGGATGCCAAAACTCCAAACTGCTTAAAGGCAGTTCTCTTAAAAAAAGTGCATTACATTTGAAGTCAGAGCCATTGGTCCAAATTGATTTAAAACAAAGTAGGGTGTGTCCTTTGTGGTAGGGGAGTAATACACCTTATCATCATCATCATCATCATAGGTTTCTGCTACCACTAGAACTCCCCCACACTACAGTGTAGACAGCTAATTCAACACTCCTAACATGCTCTTTTGGGGGAAATCGTATCAAATATGGCTTGTTCATGTTTAATGATCTGTCACATAGAACTGCTCTATAACCCTTTTATAACCACCAAGGCTGCCACATATGCCACTACATATGTTTCCATGGCAACATGGATGTATTTGAAATTTATTTAAGGCAGTTTTTATTATTTTATTCAATTCTCAGGTGGCCAAGTATGCCATCAAAACAAGGCCTATATAAACTCTTTCATGTAAGCTGTCCAGGTTGTATAAGAGAGCGGAGAAATGGTTAATTGTACTCAATTTCAAATTGTTTATAATGTCTGACAGCACCTGAAGGCAGCAGTGTTGAGTTCACGCCCCTTGAAACCCCTCCTTCCACTGAAAACGGTAAATACGTGGAGTATGTGGCGTTGCGGCGTCAGTTTAGTAAAGTGTGCTGTAGTCTGGATACACAGTTATCGCACTCAGCTGGAGCTTAGCCATTTTCACAAACCTTACCTGCTTTTTGGAAAAAAACAAAACAACTACGTTAAGGTAACTTTTTTCAAATTTATTCTAACACATTGTGCTGAAACTAAATGATGTAGAATTCAGACTGGTTTACCGACAAGCAACAGGTTGGCTACTTTTAATTATTGAATACATTAAATGTATTATGTTGGTGTGTGAACGTAGTGTTTCTTATACGTTTACAAACTAGCTTTAGGGCAACATTTTTACTTTTATTACTTTAACTGCAGGCTCTAAGTGAATCTTTTTACTGTTGCAATGCCTACTTTTAGTAACGTTACTAATTTGTATAACGTTACACTGCTGTTTATGGCATTTATAGCCGAGGGAAATTAAGTTGAAAAGTTAGCTAATAGGCTACACTAGTTTTTCATTAGCATGTTTAAAACACCCAAAGCCAAATTATCAGACTAACAAGTCAAACAAAGAAACTAAAGGGTAACGTTAGCATAAAATACCTAAATAAATGTATGTTATAATTATATAGTAATAAGAGGTTAACGCTGCTTTGTGTTTTTATTGTGATTCTTTATGTAATGTCGCCGCGGAATGTAACTAATAACCTTTTGTGAGAGCGAAAACTAACTAACTAACTAACTGTACCCACTGAAGCTGCTGACAGAACAACAGAATTTAAAGACACTGAATCTCAGCACAAGTCCTGGTCTTTCAATTTAAAAAACAATATCATTAAAGTATGAAAAACACATATCTGAATCCTAAATCTTAGTGGAGCTGTCACCACTGAACTCTGTGAAACTTTAAATTGACTGTGGTCGTCAAAGAACACCTCGGCCGACTTGTTCACTCCAACGCTGACCTTCTCATCACACCCGACCCCTGAGGGAAATAAAATGGTAATGGTAGTGGTCTTTTGATTCCCCCTTATGCTCAGGCTTGTTCTACAGTCTCTAATCCAGCTGGGACAAGGATTTAGTGACTGACAAGATTAATAGTTTCCTCTGCTTTGTGTTTTCTTTTCAATTGATTAGGAATAACAGTGCTTTTTAATTTCAGTCTCCAAAGTATGATATCACAGCTGCAGGCTTGCTTTGCATCTTAAAATGTTAAATTTGTCCCTTATGGAACCTCATAAATGCCCTCTTTTTAAAAGGGGAACATTTTTAAAGGGGAGCGAGTCTGTAATTATAGACAGATGCACATGTGAATCAGGGAGTGAATGTGTGGGCCCTAAACAGTGTTTACTTCACGCTCACACTTCTTCTTTGCTGTTTGTGTTTGTATCCTGCAGCCGCGGCCCATCAGACAACAAAAGCCCTAAAGCACAGCGCCCCGAAACATTCCTTTGGGTATTAGTCTGCCCTGTTGTTTAGGCCGACCTCTTTTGCACTGTTTTGTTTTTGTTTTTTTCCACGATGGCAGTTGTGGCTTATGGTTTTCAGTTCAACCATATGCCACATTAGAAATCCAGCCATACAGGTTCTCAAAGCAAAGGCAGATGTAGTTTACAATATGGAGCAAGCAACTGTGTGCTTTAAATATGACAAGCACTCACTGAATCATGACTGAGCAATTAAACCATCAAAAACTATCCCCCAGTAGAGCTTATCAGGTGCTATGGTTACACACACTTCCACTTGGCACATCCTCCAGGTGGAAATGTGTGACAATGAATGAAGAACAAACGAATGAAAAACATTTCTCCTCAATGTCATGGTCATCTTTTCTTTGTGAATAAGGACTGAAAGCTTCAGCCTCTCATATTGTCTATATATCTTTTCTTAGAACCACAAACAATGCCAAACTGGGGAGGAGGCAACAAGTGTGGAGCGTGCGGTGGGACAGTTTACCACGCTGAGGAAGTGCAGTGTGATGGGAAGAGTTTCCACAAATGCTGTTTTCTCTGCAGTAAGTACAGCTGTGACACCTGGACTTCTGGACTAAGGTCACATTTAAAGGACCATAACAGTGTTTTTGCATGTTTTACCCCGTGAAGTAGAGACTGACTATTTTTATGGCACTGCTAACCATTTGCGTGGTGTCTTCTGCGGCCATGCAGGAGCTTTCTAACCTTTACCAGATATCTGCAGATATCTGGCCGAAATACAATCTCAGAACCCATCAGCTATCGTCTGACAAAGATTTAGCTTTTTATCAATCTTAGATAAAAGAGGTTAGCTTTTTTTTAGCATTCAAATCGTCATCAATGGGTTCTGAGATTGCTAATCAATGACCGGTGCACAGAAAAGGAAGTCTTGGCCTGGATATCCATCATCTGTTATCTGCTGACTACACCAGAAGCCCCGAAACATTGGCTGTTACCTCCAGAGGTTATCGTCGTCAGACGATAGCTGATGGGCTCCGAGACTGGGAGTTTTCTAACTTCTGAAAAAATAACCCTGATGACATGATCAGAGGGAGACTACACATTAGGAGATTGAGGGACATGGGCATTTATCAGAGATGGATGGTCTAAATGGAAAATGTAGGGTTTTTGGAGCTTCCCCCTAATTATTTTTTAACTTGTCTCTTGTGGGTCCCCCAACTTACTGTAATGAAAGTGCAATACTGGAGTACCCCTTTAAAATTGTGTTCTTTGACACGTGATAATGCGTGAATGAAGAGAGACTGTTTTGACATCTCTTGTTGAAGTAAGCAATGCAAGCTTAGATTGGAGAATTGACTACTGAAAAGCATCTCCTTCACAAGCTATGTCCTCCAAAAATGAAACCTGGCAGACAAACATTGAGAAATATTGTGAGCAACGGGAAAGAAAAGGGTAAGGTGAGCTTTTTGAATCGAAAAGATCACTGATAGTTAATACATGAGAGCCATCTCTTAAGTCTCACATGTCAGAGTTTTTCCATTAACACTCAAACACATTTGTTATTTTTACTTTGAAGAAAAAGTCTCAGACAGCTCAGACATTTTAGTAGCTGTTGCCTAGCCCTGCCAAAAGTCTTAAGTCTTAATTATGTTAACGTAAGACCTACCAAGAGCAGATATTGCATCAACCTGCACATATTATTTGTATTTATAATATAGTAAAAGGGCATCTATTTGACTGTTTTTGCTTGGTTCAAGCTGCAGCCATGAGCCATGAAAGATTAGGGATAGTACCCGATAAAGGGATGAGTCAGGAGAAAGACTTGTGGACTCAGTTTCACCTCTCCACAGCTCATCAAAGGGAGATTGTACTGACTTTTCTCTCACAGGTCATTGGTTGTTGAGTTCACCCTACATTTTTATCAGTTTGTTGGGTGGGTGGGTAGCTTGCCCTGCTCCTGAACCATCCTTGAAATGTCAGTGAAGATGTTTCCAGCAAAGACCTCGCACGGAGACCAGGACTATACAGACACTTTCATTTAGCTGCTATCAAGAGAAGGCCAAAGCAATCTGAGGCACAAATGAAGAGTTTCTTTTTTCCAGTGATTCCCATATAAAGGCAGTGTTGTCTGACGTTCCTCCAGTTTCTCAGTTTGATGTTCTTTGACATTCACCACTTTTCATTTCTGCGTATGAAAGGCAGCTATATACTGACAGAAATGCCACACAGTTGCAAACAGAGCTTCAAATGACTCTTTATACACTCACTGTGTCTTTATCTTCTTGATTTGCTTAAATGCCAGTGGCAATGCTCTGGAAATTTGTGATCTAACTGTAGTGGAGAAACCATAACAGTTGCAACAAAGATGGTTAAGGAAATATGAGGACTTAGGAGCGATCTGATTGAACATACAACAAGTCTTTCATTTTGAAAGTGTTGGCTAGAGACGTGACGAGAGACATTTCTCCAGCCAGTTGTGTGAAATCTTAAACCAGTATTAGACGGTCACACAGTGCAAGCCAATGTGTGAATACAACTAATCCCAACAGCCAGTGTGCAGTCTTAAGCCACGGCAATGCTTTTGTTTTTTCAAACAGTGCATTCTTTACTCCGTACAAACCTGCCAAAAATAGATTACTCCAACAGCTACTGTATATAGGTTTTAAATCTAATAAATCCTGTACTGTTGTCAGAAAAAGTAGTTATATGTAAATGTATTCCCACTACTGAATGCCTTTTCCCACTTTGTATATTAATATTTTTCCTGTATAAGTTTAAATGACTTGTAACAATAGACAAACACCTAGATGATACTTGTTGCGTGCATTTGAGAATATAAATGAAGGATGGCACTTGGCAAGTATCGTTTGCCGGGCGCTGTAGTACCAAATCTCTTTCCTCTCATTAATGAGACAGTTCACATTTACCAGATGTATGTATGGAACTCTAAAAGACTATGTTTTATAAAGAAAAATAACATGCGCTCACTATTGTAAGTTTGCAGACAAAACATTTAAAATAGTTGAAATACTGAAAGAAGTTGAAGTGGCAATTAAAATGGAAGGGCTGAAAGAAGTGGAAGTTTCAGTTTAGGTGTAAAGACTGAATTAACTAATTAAGTAGCAGAGTTAAATTGAGCTAGAAGCTACAGAAAGAAATTACAACCAGTTCAGGTGTAAAAACTGAAAGATGCAAGCACTGAAAACAGTGTATGAACACTGGCAGTCGTAGGACTTTGAAGAGTAAAATGAGTTTTTTTTTTGTTCAAAGGTGAAGGTTTGTAACCTGAAAGGGTTTGAACAGTTCATCTGCTTTCAGTAATGACACTTCAACTGACACGTTAACTAATTTCTATTCTTCACTTCAGTTGACACTTCAAACCCCTTTAAGTCTCAGATCTTCACCTTTTAAAAACAAAACTTATTCCACTGCTTCAACTGCTTTCAGTGCTTACTGTTCAGCCAACGCTTCAACCGACATCTTTCAGTTTTATACACTTAAACTGGTACTAATTTATTTCAAGACTTCCACTTCAACTGACCCTGACCTCAATGTATTACTCACACTTCAGCTGACATTTCAGCTCATTTTAGTGCTTGAAGTTCACCTGAATTTTCTTCTAAAATCTTCTTTAGCGCACACTCTTGAATTGACACTTCAACTTCATTCAGTGCTTACATTTAAACTGAAACTTCAGCCTTTTTTAGTCCTTCCATTTTGAGTGCTACTTAAACTTCTTCCAGTGATTGTGTTTCAGCTGCCACTTCAACTCCTCTCAGTATTTCAAATGTTTCACATGTCAATTTTCAGCAGCGCGCAGATGTAAATATAGCCTTTTTTAGTCAATATTTTACAGCATCGTCCAATTTCTTCCTAAAACCAAGAGCAGATACTCTTTTTTTTCTCTGAGAACATTACATCCTAGTCACAGGAAGATACTGTATTTCTTTGCTAGGTGCACAGTGACACCATTCCACCTATGTAACTCCTTCTCTCTGTGTGTCCTCAGTGGTCTGCAGGAAGGGCTTAGACAGCACCACACTGGCTATTCATGACCAGGAGATCTACTGCAAGTCATGCTATGGGAAGAAGTACGGCCCAAAAGGCTACGGCTATGGTCAGGGGGCGGGGACGCTCAACATGGACCGAGGAGAGCGGCTTGGAATCAAACACGAAGAGTAAGCTGGGCTGCTGCATGAGCCCTGAATGTTACATAATGTATTTTAGATGTATATTTAGATGCACAGGTTCGAGTCAATTTGACTAATCATTATGATAATCATGATCATTCATATTGACCATTATGATCAATATGATTATTTCAGCCAACATGGAACCAAAGTTCTCTGCTAAAGTATGCTGTGTGGTCACTGTTTTCAGATTTTTCATGTGTTTTAAATGGTATTACATGGTGTTGGGCAATATGACACTGTTTGCAGTGATATTATCATTATTGTCATGCATTCTATCATTACTGTATGCTTGGTCAGAGCTGTGTTGACATTCATTCCAGCTCTGCATGGGATGATAAAAAGCAAATTAAGATTTACAAATTTAGCTACAGGTTAACAGCAAAAAGCCCTGCAGCGCTGCCGGTAACTTACTTTAAATTTGACTTGTTGTTTTGCAACTTTATAGATTCAGTACAATAAAAATTACTTCTTGAAATGTCTGAATAAAGGATCATTCATCAGACTTGCACAAGTGGTTGTGGTGAGGTCGACAAGGTCAGTGAGTTCAGTGGCGCACTATAATGATGTTTATAAGTTGTGGCTGCTGACTCTGACAGTGCTATTGTCTCCAAACAGCATGCATCCATGGCGCTGAGCTTGAAATAGTTCCAAAATACATGAACGTAAAAAAAGATGCTTGATATGGAATTCATGAAAGCTAATGTCAAATACAGACATGGTTATTATTGGCCTCCACTAGTACAGCAGCTTTCTAACTTGACCAGGGAACAGCATGGTGCTGTGTTTCAACATGAGTCAGTGGAAATAGCTAGATGAGTGGGTAAATGGCAGTAAGAGCCACTACTGGGTGGCCTAGTGATTAGAGAGATTGCCCAGTGATTAAAAGCTGACAGGTTTCGGATCTTAGCTTTTAGGGGTGCAATCTAAATGAGTGTAGTGTTACTTATAAGGGTCCCAAGTTAGTAGGACGAGTTTCACTGTCAGCTATAGTACAGATCGGCAGTTCTGGCACTTGTAGGACACTTCAGAAGGCCAAATACATACGGCTTGAGTCCTCCAGTTTAAATAAAACTGTGTGAAAAGTTGACAGGAATATTGGCATAAAGTCGGCCTCAAATCCAGCTTGGCTGCAGCAGTTCCCAGCTGGTTCGGTGGCCAGTGTAGATCCAAGAAGAGAAAAGTCAAAACTGAAGTCTGAAATTCAGAATAATGACCTAAGAGTTTAATACATCATCTAATAGATCAGGTTCATTGCTTTCCAACAGGCTTTCATGCTGCATTAGAAGCCCTGGAATGGGACAGGTCTACTTTTCAGGCACTCGTACTAAAAAATTACCTCTGCTGCTGAGACCTGAAGAGAGTGTTAGACTGTAAATGTGTGTCCGTATATGCACATGATGTGAAAGCACTATAAACAACAGGAAAAAACAAGAGCCACACACACCTACTCAGTATGTTTACTCCTACCCCAGACATCAGGTGATGACTGTTATGAAAGAGTTTATTATGTAAGCAGCAGGATCCCGCTCTCCCTCCTCTCTGTCCTCTGCCACAAAGGGCTTCATTCAGGGGCCACTGGGGCTGGCAGTCACCCTCCGATAAGCACCGCTCCAGGGCCCCAGTATGCCCTACTCACTTTCCCACCACTGGCCAAGGACAGAGAGAGAGATGGTAGAGGAGTAGGGTGTGCCAGGTGTATTTCTGGTCTTTTAAAAATGGCATTGCAATCATTTATAAAGTTGTGACAACAGATATTAATGATTTCAAGAATTCATGTTTAACTGATACGTAACTGAGGTATTTATTACTGCAGATGAGATGTAGATATACTAAATGATGGTGAATTTTGGGTTCAGTTCTTTTGGAAACAATTTGTGCTTTATATGTGTTTTTTTCACCCCCAGGACACAGACTCACAGACCCACCACCAACCCCAACCCGTCCAAATTTGCCCAGAAGTTTGGAGGTTCAGAGAAATGTGCCCGGTGTGGAGACTCTGTGTATGCAGCAGAGAAGATCATGGGGGCAGGCAAGGTGAGAGTCAGTCGCAAACGGGCTGCGATGGCTGCAACGTAATCCTTGTGGGCAACTGCGCCCGTCAAAGTCCATCCACTAAAAGTGCTTGTTTTTGCCACTGACAGGCTCAGACTGTTATTTGAAGTGACAACATTATGGAAAGGATCCCTACAGAAATAGAGCTTTTTGTTTAACCAGAAACACTGTCGTCTTCCTGCAACAACTCAACCTCTCGCGAGATTTCAAGGCGAGACTTCTCCTTGAGCGAGACTTCTGTTTCTGGTACCATTGTAGACTCTTACTTTTGTTGTTTGATAATAATTTAAACAATACATTGATGATCAGAATGGTCTTTGTCGAAATGTCCGGACAGTGTTCGATGAATTGATTATAATAATTTCAGCATAATACTATTTTGGATCATTGTTCATCTCTGTATCTAGTAAATATTCCAGCATGAACTGACAGTGAAGCCAAAAAGATGCGTTTGCAGAATTAAAAACACACTTTGGATACAATATGCACGCTCAGGCTGTAAATTGAGGCATCTGCCAAGATGTTAGCCAAGTCAACTATTTGGCTTTCATTATTTGAGCCAAGTTGCAAAAATGATGACTCTTGGCTAAGGTGAAGATTCATTTATTGTGATGACAACACTGACGGAGAGTGTACAACTAGGCTGTGCCTGGGAATCTGATCTTATACCACAGACTTGTGGGTATGTGCAACTCTAATCTGGTCTTTCTTGTTGACAGTAGTGATAAAACGTGACGTGTTTCACAGAATTGAAGCTGCAGTGTGTGAACTTAACTGGGTTATAGTTGACCATTTAAATGTGTAGTGTGCATTCAACTTTACAGGACCATCATTATGTACAGTTTTAGCATCAACAGCCCCAACAGAAATCAAACCTCGTGTTGGTTCCGTGAACTCCACAGGACCACAATTTACATCACAAACCACAGGAGTGAACCTTGTTTGACTGGATTGAACGCACATGGTTTTTTACAGTGCTGAACCACATGCAGGAGGTTTGGTGTGGTCTCTCCTAATGAAAGAACACAAATCCTGTTTTCTGATTGAAGCCATTCGATAAAGTTTGGACGGCAGCTTCCCAGCAGCTGGCGTTAATCGCGCGAGGCCGCCTGGACACCGGGGGCTCTGGCAGATGTTGTTGACACACACATTTACAGTAGATGAAGTCATGAGGCCTGATACACTCTTGAGATGCATCGGCAGGATGTTTAGCCCTGAGGAAGAAAATCAAAGAGTCTCAGTGTAGTTGCTCACGTGTGAACCTGTCCCATGAGGAGCAAAGATTTGTGTTCTGAGGATTTCTGTTTCCTCTAAAAATGGGGCCGTTTCCTCTCGCTGATCACATGTGGATTCGCAGATGAGCTGATTTATAGCAGGTTGTGTCATTGGGCGGAGAGCTGTCAATGTGTTTCCTAATGGGATAAAATCTATGTGAGGCCCCACTAATGCCCTCTTTCAAGCAAATTAGCTCTGGTTCTTGAACCGGTTCCGTTCAGGATTCTTGGAACCTTGGTGCTTTCTTGCGAACCAGCCCGCGTTTCCACCTGTTTTCAGCAGAACCACTGTAATCAAGGACGCGTCATCAACGGAGGGCGTTGCACAAATCACAACAGAAGTAAACAGTAGTATCAAGATGGCGGATCGCATTGATTACCTGCGAGCTTTTGTTCTGTTATTACAGATATTTGTTTTTGGACCAACTATTAGTGATAAGACTGTTACCATGGTAGACCATAGACCACTGTTGCCTTCTCCATCCGCTTTCCAGCCTGTAGAATAGGACACGCCCACTGATGTCGTCACGGTTCACAGTTCAGGTTGAGGAAAACCTGCTAGTTTTTTGGTTCCAGCTGGGAACCAACTTTTCGGGTTCTGAACCAATTTATTTTTGGTCGATATGATCTGAACGGTTCAATATTAGGTGTGCGAACTGGAACAGAACCCGTTCCATATTGGTGGAAAAGTGGTATCACTGGCCAAAGCATTACCTGTAATTTTCTATATAAATAATGAAGACATTCAGAAAGCTTTGATGGGATTTGATGAAGGAGATGATGACATATGCTCCAACATCTGCAATTATCAGCTGTCAATAACTACAAACAAAATCTTTTTTTGTCTGACTAGTTTTAACACTGTACAAGCCTAACAATTTAAAAGATTTAGCATAAAAGCATGAAGACGGACTTCAACAGCTGTCACTGCAGGTTTAAAATTCAAATTCTCTCTCTCCTCATAGCCGTGGCATAAGAACTGCTTCCGCTGTGCAAAATGTGGCAAGAGCCTGGAGTCGACCACTCAGACTGAGAAAGACGGAGAAATCTACTGCAAAGGTGAGATGAAACTAAATATGTGTAGCGTTCGATAACAGCATTGCAACAGAATGTTTCCATTGCAACTTTGAATTTCTGATGGATTACTGTCATTGCTAAGGCTTCACAGAGAGAGACAGGCATAATACGAGGTAAAACCACATGTGCTGGCAGAGCAAGAGTAGAATAAATCCACCATGCACAGCGACATGAGGAATCTGCTACAGAGGGATCCAGCAGCAACAAATGTTCTCACCTAAACATCCATTAACGAGTAATATATTTAGAATACTGTGTGATCACTGACACAGTGGCCCTAAATTCACTCAAACTGTAACTCTTCAACAGAAAGATCATGGCATGAAGACAGATCTGACATTGTAGATACTGGAATCAGGATTGTTTGGCCTCCCATAGGCACGCCATGGCTCCATGAAATTTGGTACAGACATTCATGGTCCACAGAGGATGACTCTTTCTGACATTGGTGATCCTCTGACTTTTCCTCTAGCGCCACCATGAGGTTGACATTTGTGGTTTTTGAATGAAATGTCATGAAATTTGGTACAGACATTCATGTGCCCTTCTGGATGAATACTAATAACCCCAACTTTGTGTTTTGCGCTAATTTGATGTTAGCATGCTAACACGCTAAACTAAGATGGTCACCATGGTAAACATTACACCTGCTAAAGATCAGCATGTTAACATGGTCATTGGCAGCATGTTAGCATGCTGATGTTAGCATTTAGCTCAAAGCACCACTGAGCTGAAGTATGGCCTCACAGAGCCTTAGTCTCGTCGTAGCGCTTATTCAATTATAACTAGGCTAAGAGAACCTTTAAGAACCAAACTAACTTTTCCAGTCTGGTTCAGGCTAAAGTAAACAAACTACAGGTACAGTATGATCACACTGGTATAATTCTACCTGAATTCTCAAAATGATACTGACTCATCACAACAAGCAGACCAGGACGAAGCCGTGTCTTTGAAACCAAGTTGCAACAGACGGGGGAATTGTTGCTCAGACTCTTGTACTCACATTCAGTGCGTTGGTTTGGCTGGACAGCACTGGCCTTGTCAAGCTAACAGAGCCGCTTACTGCCCACTAGACTTTAGAGGTGCAGATCTGCAGTCTGACCTCCACAGTGATTTCTCTCTCCTCATCAGCACAATGAGATTGGAAGGTTTGGTTAAACAGAAGACAGCGATACACACCGGCGGACATAGAAACAGACAAACACACAGACGTCAGCAGATGGATGTTTGCTGGATGTCATAATGAAACCTTGTACTGATGAGGAGGAATGTTGCATCTCCGCTCTAAACCCAAACAGGCCAGACTCTGCTGCTGCTATCAATCAACGGTTTCGTCTCAGACGGCTTGCTGTCCTCTAACGGAGACGTCCTGACTCTTGTCTTTGCGGAAGAAAGCTGAAGCGATTTCCAAACACTTTGTTAACATTTTGTTTGAAACAATCCAGCAGTGGTTTGCAGAGAATTTAAAAAAAAGAAAAAAGACTGAGCTTATTTTAAGCGTCACATGTCAAGCTTTCTCTGCGCGCGCACACACACAGGTGTTTTCTATTCTGGCAGATTAGACCTCTACTCAGGTTGAAGGTGGCCACAGCTGTGCTGGAACCTACTGCAACAGGAAAATAAATGAGGGGGATGTCATTAGGCCTTCCCTACAGCAGACATTTTGTCATCTCACAGCAGAAAAAGCACAGGCATAAACAATGATTGGATGGCAGCTGAATTCCATTTAGCTGCTTCAGTTTCAGGGTCCTGGTGTTGTTCATGCTGACTCACTGTCACAGCGTCCTGGGACACTTGAATAAAACAGAGCCTTCGATAATGTTATTAGTAACACCTGTGATTTTCTGACCACAAGTCAGAATGTGACAAATCGCCCAGAACACAGTAAAACGCTCCTCTTACCTGGCGACCTTTTTATCCATCGAGCTAGTATTGTGGTGTGTGAGCCTAACTCAGTGGTGATTGGTTTGTGGTGCCCGAAGAACCAAAATAAAGTCAAAATGTCAAAAAATAATGAATATAAATAAATCTCAGCAGCAACATGTTTTTCTCAAATAGAGGGACGCAATTAGTCCTAATAATGGAAGATATGTGTAGCTCAGTGATGGAAGCAGCTACTTGATATGGAAGAAAGAAGATTGACAATTTGGGATAAAATAAAAAAAGAAACAGTGGATCAGCTGTGGGGTTTAGTGAGGTGCTTTTTGATAATGAAAAGAGAGTGAAGCGAGTGTGTGCCCAGTTGAAATGTATTTTTGTGGAAGTCTGGAAGGAGAAAAGCATCTCAGTGATATAGAAAATGTTGTTTTCTCTTGACCTGTTTGCTGTGAACCCTGCAATACTTTTAGTAGATTAAAAACATGGTTTTTTTTTATATGGATCCACAAAGACTGAATTGGCTGTTCACATACGAAACAGTTACCCACAGACATAAAGAAAGCCTTGTAGCCCCTTTAACTTACGGCTTGTAGCATTTATTTTCTTTCTTCTGCTATTAAGTGTAAAACGTATTTGAAATTTTGCACATAAATATGTTAGTTGACATGTCAGTGAAAGTATTTTTTTTTTCCTTTTGGTTTTATGTGTTACCAAATGATGTCATATCTGGGATGTGTGATATACAGTATATGTAGCTGTATCTGGTAATCCCATGAGGGATGGGCCACATGTTTGTGGTATGGAAATAAAAACTAAGCAACATAATTCACACACAAAGCTTATCACAGCAACATTAAATCCTTTTCTTCATCTGTTCAGTTTGTTTTAGTATAAAGCCGTTACCTTAACATTTACCCAGATTTTAAATGACGGTTTTTAGTCAGTAAGGATGCAGCTTTGGAACAATAAAACCTGCGGCTTGTTAATGTTTGTATAATGTAATGTATTCTTTCCTCTCTCCCCCTCCACAGCGTGTTACGCCAAGAACTTTGGGCCCAAAGGGTTCGGTTACGGCCAAGGAGCCGGTGCTCTGGTTCACGCTCAGTGACGGCTGAACTGGATCACTCAGACACACCTTTTTACATTCCTCTGTCCAGCATAAACATCAGCCAGCCCCTTTTCTTGCCCTCAGATGCTTTTGTGTTGAAATAAGTGCTCGTGGTACAAATAAACACATTAACAAACCAAACCACTTGGTCACATTTGACTGTATTTTATTATTAAAGCCATTAAAACTGAACCATGCCCATATGTTTACATCTGAAGCGGAGTTACAGTGATGTCTGAAGGTGGGCAGAGAGGCACTGGAAATGATTATGTGCTTTATCTTTTTTTAAATTTATTTTATTATCCCACATGGTGAGGTGAGAGGGGAGACAGAACAGAGACTTTTTAGGCTGCTGGAAGAACTAGTGAGGACTGAAATGGCTTTGAATTCATGTCCTGGGTGAGCTGGGGGTGCTGAACTCTGCCCTAAAAAAACAAACAAAAAAAACACTAGCCCACGTTGACCTCCTGCCACTTAAAAGGCATTGTTAGAACACAAGTGGTTAGTTACTGGTACTGATATGAAATCTACAGCCAAGTCATGACCTTTGACCTTTAAAGCGCACAAAAAAGTAGCTGCTGTGTCGTCTTTGTAGGGCAGAAGTGACATCGGTGGTTGGTTAGCGAGATGGAAGGGAGGAGTGAAACTTGGAATGATGACATAACCGTCCCCCCTTTTCTGATGATGCAAACATGAGGCCCAAAAAGTTTTCGGAGGCCTTAATGTAATATAACCTCCCCTCTATCTTTAAAACTATTGCATGATCACATTTCAGCTTTTAGAAAACAAAAACAAAACAAAAAATTTGGCGTCTGCCTTAGTTCTCTAGTGTCTTTGCTTTACAATTTGTACATCCAGTGGTATAACAAACCCAGCGGTATATGACAGAAATTAAAAAAAATCTCTTTAGGATGACTACAGAGTCCACAAGCATGGAACATTCAAATATATTACACACTTGCACAGGAGGGCCCAACTGCAAATCTGGCGACCTGAAAGAAAACTTCCACTACACACACTGGATTTGAGAGAATCAAACTAATAAAAAACAAAACAAAACAAAAGACAACAGACAAATGAACGCATAAAAGTACTTGCAAATACTTAACATTCACTATATACAGACACGTGGCTTGCCGGGCTGTCACCATGGGGGTTGGGTTGGGGTGGGGGGGGTGGGGGGTACCCAACTGTCCCAAGCATCGTACATGCAGTGGAGTTTCTTGGCAGGGGATAATTTCAGGTACTTTAGGGGTTAAAATGCCTATAGACAGCAGTGTTGGACATCACTAGAAGCTACAGTCATACACTTGGAGTATAGTCACTTGACTTTCTTCATTCCATTTGTTTGGAAGAAATCTCCCAAACTCAAAAAAAAAACAACAAACAAAAACAAACAAAAAAAAGTTTCCAGGAGCACCTTTAACTAACACTGAAGAAAGAAAAAGTTAAGAGAGAAGGATGATGTCTATGTACAGATGCACATTCTTTACACTTCAGTCCATCCTGCTGCTGAGCCAACTGCACTGGGGTGGGGGTGGGAGTGTCCAGACAGGAAGTGATGGGAGTCGGCCATGTCTGATGGGCCCCTCCTCCCCCTCCTCCCCCTCTCTGTAAACAATGGAAGCGTCGGTGTGAAGCGGCGCTGCTGGGCCTGTGTGTTCAGTAACGGCCAAAAAAAAAATATATATAAATCACTTAAAAAAAAAAAAAATCAGTGCAATGTTGTAGGCAGAGAACAGACAAACAAAACAAATAAGACTTTACAGCTTTTTGAGAGAAACACACATGGAATGAACCTTTCTTGTAAACTCGTCTGTCCTTCTGCTGCGTTCTCGTTCTCTGACGCTCGCTGTACCAGCCTACAGAGAGTTTAATGGTAAAGGTCCCGGGCTTCCATGTCAAACAGCTACAGGTACATCTTTTTTATTCCTCATAAAAACCTACTCAGTTAAAATGGTGTGATATTTAAAAATGATGGCGCTAAACATAGTTACTTTATCTATAAATAGTTTTAAAATAAATACCTGTATCACATTGTCTGTAGGATCATTTGTCACGCCGCTGGAGAAGTCCCAGTTCATCCTACTCCTGCATCAATACTGCACCAAAACTGTTTTCAGGTTATTACTTTGCCCAAAAAAAAAAAAAAACAACAAACCCTCAGGATGCAGCTTCATTTCAGCAGATGAGCGGTTGGGACTCCTCCAGCGGCTCCACCTGTAACCCTCTGATGAACTATGTTGGCAAATCCTCACCAGCTCGACTCAAAATTCATCACGGTGCAAAATCAAGACCTTAAAAAGACATTCCCTTATCTCTAATCATACCTTGAAACAAATTCACGGTTTAAAAAAAACAAACAAACAAACAAGAAACTTTCCTTCAGCTTCCCTGGCCACCACAGGTAATTATCCCAGGAACAGTTCCTGAACCAATCAAAAAAAAAATACATACAGGGCACATCAACAGGGACACCATAAATAAGGATATAAAGTGGGAAGGGAAAAAAGAGCGATACTGCAACTTTACGGCACTGCTGTCTCTGCAGCGTCACGTCTCCGGTACAAACAGAAGAGCTTTTATTTTGTAATTCCTCTGGTCCGTCGGCCTCTCTCCTCTCCGCTCATGCCTGGCAGCAACGCACCGTCCAAAGGGCTCGGGAGAAGAGATGAGGTGGAGGGGTTGGATAGCGGGGGGGGGTACAGTAATGAAGTCTGATGTTGTAGAATAGTAGTAGTAGTAGTAGTAGTAGTAGTAGTAGTAGTAGTAAAGGTGGTGGTGTTGCCCCGTAACAGCATGCTAGTCCTGGCTGATTCTTTTTTTTTGTTTCCAAAGTCTTTTGATCGGTGACGGAGAGATGGTCCAAAAAAGCAAGCGCTCCCGAGAACAGCATCGCTCCAATATGAACGCCGGGGGTGAGGGGGGTGGGGGTGGTAGAGGGTAATCTTTCCAAACTTCCTTCCAGCCGGAGACGCGCGACTCCCCCCACCCCCTCTCTTCTTCTTCCTCCTCTTCCTCTTCTACACCAGCTGGTAGCCCGAGCCAGACGTCTGGTCGTATTCTATTGTGTACTGCGTGGTCCAGTCCACCGCCACGGGCCGGATCAGGCCGCAGCAGCGGATCTCGAAGAAGTCGATGAGATTTCTGAAGCAGCCGTGGCTGGAGAGGGACAGACAGAGAGAGAGAGGAACATGAGTGTGAGGAAACTGAGGCACCACCACCCGATTGTGCTGGAAGGTAATAACTACCTATTATACAAATATACCGCACATATTTTCCTAAAACACTGTCGGACCCATGATTAAACAGTTAAAAAAAAGGATGAAAATTAATGCAGCAGAACCAGAGATATCGTCCTTTTTATTCCACATATTATCCTTCCTTGTCAGAACCTGGCGCCTACATTACCCAAAATGCAACGCAAATGACAACAGTTCGGTCCAAGATTCAGGTGTGTAATGCTCGTAGCAGCTAACGTAGCCCCGAGCAGCTAGCCTGCAGCAGAGATGAGGATCGGGCTACAGAGGTCTGGTAAGCTCACTTCTTTCTAACACCACTCCCCCAGATTTTTTTCTTTTTCAAACTTGTAGTCTTCAGCCCCAACTGATGCTGACTCACGTGACATCACTCATCAGACTTCACACGGCTCCCTCTGGAGCAACAAAAGGTTTTATGCTACTTTCTTCACATCAGTAGTAGCACTCCCCAACACCTGGAAACAGACTTTTAAAATCGGTGGCGTCCCCCCTTTAAATACTTCTATCTCAAAATAATCTGTCCTTAATATAAACGTAAATGTATTTGCCTACAAGCAGCATTTCAAAAAAGAGATACAACCTTTGGAGCTTACTAGGTTGTTCTAGCTGAGTGACTGCCTCTGCCTGTTTGGTAATGATATCCACATTACAAATGATTGTGTGTAAATAATGTAAAAACACCAAGATAACGTCACATTATTGAGAGAGGCTTTGGGTCAAAATCTAGGCCACATTTCAAGGAACACTTCCCCAATTTTCTTAATTTTACCAAAAACCCCACATATTTTCTCACTTTTAATATTTTGATAATTAAACAGCAACATGTCTTTCCAGTAACTGTGTCCCCCTGACTCTAGACAATGTACACAGAAACACTAAACAGCTTTCAAAGGGACAATGTCCTTGGTAGAAAGTAGTTCTGATGAAAACAGTCCACAGTTGCCCCTTTTCCACCAATATGGAATGGTTTCAGTTCCGGTTCGCACACTTAATATTGAACCGTTCGGAATCATTTCGACCAAAAATAAATTGGTTCAGAACCCGAAAAGTTGGTTCCCAGCTGGAACCAAAAACTAGCAGGTTTTCCTCAACATGAAGTGTGAACCGTGATGACATCAGTGGGCGTGTCCTATTCTACAGGCCGGAAAGAGGATGGAGAAGGCAACAGTGGTCTACGGTCTACCACGGTAACGGTCTTCTACGTCTTCTTATCATTAATAGTTGGTCCAAAAACAAATATCTGTAATAACAGAACAAAAGCTCGCAGGTAATCAATGCGATCCGCCATCTTGATACTACTGTTTACTTCTGTTGTGAATTGTGCAACGCCCTCCGTTGATGACGCGTCCTTGATTACAGTGGTTCTGCTGAAAACAGGTGGAAACGCGGGCTGGTTCGCAAGAAAGCACCAAGGTTCCAAGAATCCTGAACGGAACCGGTTTAAGAACCAGAGCTAATTTGGTGGAAAGAGGGCAGTATGCGCTGTGGAAGTCCAGATTAACAGGGACATTGTTACTGGTAAGAGACAATGCTGTTCATTTTTTTTATGCTATGAGCACCACATATGAAATTCCAGCAGAAATCTCAGAGGCCGATAATTTACAACTTGGAAAAACCAAAACTATCTGAATGGTTGGATACCACGATAGGTAAGTGAGAACATATAGTTTTTCCTAATTTGGGTGAACCAGAGGGCTGAATCACTTGAATGAATTACAAGTGATTCAGCCCTCTGTAGTAAACAAATAAGGGAAGGTCATTTACTTGAATGGGCTTTCGATGGACGTGGCTGTAACTTTAAAGTGCTTGTATCTCCGAGCGTTCATCCTCTCGTTGGTGGTGATTCCCAAAGCTGCGATCTAAGAGAGGTAAAAGCAAAGAGGTCATTGCTTATGTATGAAAAACTCAATTGTAAATCCTAGTTCTCAAAGTTCTCAATGTGTCTTTAAAAGTGGTGTATCAAATAAAGTAAACCCAGACCTGGTAGAGCTGACACATGATGAGCACGGCCACCCACATGAAGTGGAAGATGCTGTTGAGGAACATCCAGAACATCCAGGGGGAGCAGGAGGCGATCTGGGTCAGATAGAGCCAGAAACCATCCTTGGCGTAACTGGTGGCACAGTGGATCCTCCAGTCTGAGGGAAAAAGAGCGAGAAGCAAAGGAGTTAGCAGAGAAATAGAATGAGTGGAGTTTGAAATGTGAAAAGAAATTTAAAAGGAGGGTTTTTTTTTCTACTCACAGGAAATGCAGCCGTATATCATCCAGCAGATCATGCAGAGCAGGAAGAACAGATAACCCATGAAGTAGCGGTGATTCCCACTTCCTGTAGAGGAGAAACAAACACGTCATGTCCCATTCTCATCTCTCACCTCACTTTGTTGCTTTGGTTGCCTCTGCCAACTCAAGGGAAGGTACGACGACAGAAAATCCTAAGTTCTCTGACAAACAATGTTTACCATGCTCACCATCTTCATGTTAGCATGCTATCAATTGCTCATTAGCACTAAACACAAAGTGCAGCTGAGGCTGGCAGGTATTATATATAATGCCAAAGTATTGGACAAATGAAAACTTTGATGGTGGCGTGAGAGGAAAAGTCAGAGGGTCACCAAAGAGATTACAACTCACAACTTTGGTTTCAGTCTGGACCATTTTAACCAGTTGTGGACAGATGGATGGACAAACAGACACAGCCATCCATAGATCCACACCACTAGCATGGCTAAAGAGATAATATTCAATATGCAAATTCATGCAAACAAGTGCAAATTAAGGAGCTTAAGAGCAGTAGAGATAAGAGAGCATAACTGCTGACATGACTAGGTGACTGGTATCATGCAAGTATATAAGACCAGTTTAAAACAAAATAACAAAATAACATGTCCACTTCTCAATGAAAATACAAGCATCCTGTAGATTCTACAGTATAAACAGGCATGATCAGGAGACAGAACACCAGACGTTTAAAGGTTCCCTGTGGAGTTTTTCACCTCTAGTAGCGCTATGGAGCTGTTTCTCTATGAGTGGCTCCCCGTTTGGTTTATCTCCTGCACGCGCACTCGGGGACACGATACACATTCCTACCGGTGACTGTCACACTATTCCACTGATCAACAGGTGGCAGGAACACGCCAAGATATGCAGCAATGTGCCAGCAATCACAGGGAAGAAGAAGAATGCTAGCTAGTTATCTTGGACGTAAATAAGGCTGGATTTAAAATCAGTTTTGCAAATATTTTATGAGGAAGGAAATACCTTCAACCGGTTTGTTAGACTTAAAGGAGACACACAACGCGTTTTGATGAGGAACGCTGAATGTAAATAACTTTTGTCTGTTTACTAGGAAACTCCACAGGGGCCTTTAACTGTTGAGAGACAGACCTTTTCATTAAAGAGATAGGATACTGCGCTACCACCCCTGCTGTATGTTTATCCTCTAAAAAGATGACATGCAGCACAAAGAAACCCATAACTGCATCATGAACTATTGTGTTTATGATATTTTAAAACTTCTGAAGAACTTTAATCTTTTTCCAGGCCCCTGGTCCCAACAGTCATGAGGCAGAGCTTGTTGTTTGTTCAGACTGTTTCCACACTTTTAAAGCCTCTTCCTGACCACCTGGTTTCAAAATGGAAGTGTGACAGGCTCCCTGCACTCCTTCCTCACCCCCAGTGTCTCCGGTCTGATTCGCAGACGCCATCTGACACAATCCTGGACACGCTCGCTTCCCTTAAAACTTCATTTTCCCCTCTTCATATCCTGCATCCTGTCATTAAAGCCTTCTCCAGTGTCTTCATTTTTCGGGGGTTGTTTGCTTTAAGATGTTTTGTATAAGCCACTTTATTGTAGAAGCCTTTTATGTTTTAAAGGTTTTATTTTATAACCAAATAATTACCCACTGCTTTCTTCGTTTTAGATCATTACATTTTTCAGAGTAGTTTTATCACCGAACACGTGATTTAAAACAAACCTAAACAATTCTACACATAACGATATACTCTGTCTGGACAGCAGAAGGGGAGACAGGCAGCAACAGAAAATAAAATGATTTCAAAATGCAATAACTATAACCTTTTTTTCAGACAAAATCTGCTGTAATTTTTAACAGTAATCAGGTATTCAAACACGTCATAAGCTGGGATAGCTCACGACATGTTTTTCTGTTGTGTACCAGAACCAGAAGAAATTGAGAGCAGACACATGTTGCTTCTTAAAGTGGAATATGGAGCTCTCAGTGATGGGATGAAAATTAAGAGCAGCTGGTTGTTTGGGAGTGCGTGTGTTGCTGACGTACCGACACAGTTCCCCACCCAGGGGCAGTGGTGGTCAAACTTGGCAATGCAGCGGTTGCACACGGCGCAGTGTTTGGACCTGATGGGCTTCCGTATCTGTGAGGAAACAGTCATACAAGCAGTGAAAAAGACGTCTTATTATTGCCATTATCCTTTATATGCATCATCAATTTCTTGTAAGAGAGAAGTCAGAATTTACCAAGCAGGTGCTGCAGAATATGCTCAGATCCAGGCTGCCTGTCTCTGCCAGCTCCACAATTGTCTGGAGGAAGGAAACAAGAAACAAAAGCAAGAGTAAAAAAAAAAAAAAAAGAAGCAGACAGAGACACGGCAGAAAAATGAATGAACTGAGAAATTCATCTGCGAGGTCTATTTGTCACTGCAACAAAAGACCTGCTGACAGTATACGAGCTGCAGCTGGGATTTCCAGCTGAACAGTCACACAGAAGCTCGGCTGGCTCATGGTGTACTGGGACAAAAGCTACTATGGGATTTACGGTTTAATTCAGTCAATTGTTTGTTTTCTGTTGTATCTTGCGTGCATGAATAAATAAAAACGTGGGATCGAATTATTTTTTTTCTCTCTCTGGGGCTCTGTATTTTTCACTGTGCTCTTAAATGACTTTGTGTGCTCCTAATTTTTTTCATTTACTCCTTGGGAAAAAAGTTAGCGTAGAGCCCTGGCTTAAACAGTGGTGAGCCCAGCGCTGTGCTAACAATGCAGGGTAAATTTAGCTCTTCATCAATCACAGGGCCTAGTAAGAAGCAGAGCCTCTGTTGTCCTCCATTGGAGTGTGATAATGAGGGACTGAGAGGCTGAGAGGAGACTCTGGGCAGCAGGCCAGAGAATCAGCCACCAAGCAGCCATGATCTCTCCAGTGAATCCTAAGCAGCTTTCTGCTGGGAACTGGAATTTTCACAGCTCAAGTAACATCACACGTGATGAATACAATGTGGGAGGAAAAGTTAAACATTAAAACAAACATGTGATCAGAATGCCTGTATTCACTACAACTACATTAATAAGCATTAACACTTAGTATAGCGAAATATGACAAAAATAAACATTCAAAAGGGAAAAAAAGTGGTTGAAATACAAGAAAACATCATCAGGAAGTAGGAACTTCAACACTTCTTTCAAACGATGTGCTTGCTGCTTGTTTCTTTCCTATAACTTTACCTTTTTCTTCTGCTCCTCTGATGCTTTGATAATTCCTGGGTCAGACTTCCAGGATTTGCCAAAGTTGTAGAACAGAGCCAGGGTGTTTATCAGGAAGGGCACATGGACAGTGGCAAAGGGGAGATGTACTGCGAGGTTAAGGAAGATGGCTGACAAACAGCTTTTTCTGACACGTTTTGTTTGTTTGTTATTTTAAAGACAGGTTCGTCAACTGCTGGGTTTTTACCACAACCAAATCCTATTCATTTTAACCACAGTACTACTGCCAGAGGACTGATGACCTTAGTTCTATTCATGACACCCAAACTATCAAGCACCAAGTATCAAAGCAGATCAGATGTCTGTACAAATCCAATACTCGATATTTCAGTCTGGACCAAAGTGATGGATCGACCGACTGACCAACACTGCCATCCCCAGAGCCATGCTGCTAGCGTGGCTAAAAATGTAGGCCTGTCTCGGCTGATGATGCTGGATATCTAAACCTGATTACTAGTATCTATGAGGGACACATGATAAGCATAGAAATAACATGCCCCGACAGCAACTTCTACTTGTTGGTGAGGAAGAGCCAATAGCTTTTGTGGTCATCCCTCCAGCATAGTTATGACTTCACTGATGAGCACTTTCCTAGCACTGACGGAGTGAGAGACGCCTCTACAAGTCCCTAAAGACCACACAAAGCCATTGATCAAGCGTCTCCATAAAGAACTGGGTGTTGACATTATCCCCTCCTGAAGAAAATATTAGCGCCTAATAACCATGTAAACGCTTAATCCGATTGTTTCTCTCTGGTTGGAATAACTATATTCTTTCTGCTCATGTTTGCCCCACGTGGGGGGAACATTAAGTGACGTGAACGAGTTTCCAGGAGGGACAGAAACATGGTGGCAGCAAAACTAAACTGCTCTGTGGCTGATCCAACTTTTTTGTTGGAGAACTTAAAAGATTTATGGATTGTTGAACGCTTCGATGGTCGAAAGGCTCAAAACAACTGGTTGTTCAAACAAGTGTTTGAAAAGATGAACGTTATAACGTTCTGTTATATTTCCTGCAGATTAAATGCTTCACAGCGGGCGGATCCACTTTGTGTATATCAAAAAAGCTATATTCTGATTAAATGCTTTGGGACATGTAAACGCATCTTATCGGATCACTTTATATAGCGTCCATGTAAACAGTTTTACAGATTTCAGCCGGGTTGAAGAAATAGTGTGGTATTTGATGTACAAAAGTCAAACTGAATTCATGATGGTGATGAAAGTTTTTACTGCTAGTAATACACATCGAGTAAAAAAACTCAATGTATTTTGAAAGTAGCAAGGTGTTCTTCCAAAGCTTCAGGTTTTGCCCCGACTCTTATTTCATTCCAACATCATCATTTTGTTATTGTCAGACATTTACCTGCTGGAAATGCATTTATGAGCAAAATCTATTGAGGAAAATATGATCCAAGTGTGGGAAAGGCAAAAAAATTAAGTCATGCAGCTCCACCCTTGCCATTTGATCTGATTTCAACCACAGGCCCGAGGAGGATAATGAGCTCACAATGGCAGAAAGTGGGTCAGAACTGGTGGATAAAATGTTTTAACCTGGAAGGCAGAACAAAGGTTTGCAAAATACTGGGCTGCATAACTACGCTGCCTAACAGAGACGCGATAAGAAATGTGAAACATCAAAATCAAAACAGTAATCTCCCATTTCTGCTTCTACACTGCATTACCTTCTTGCTTACTCTACGTCATTCAATGAGAAGGTCACCCAAAACAGTAACAAGTGAAATGGAATGGTCTCCTTTCACATTTGACCAGACAATCCAGCCAGGACATTTTAAACCAGATGTTGGAAATCTTTTAGCCCATGACACAAATGAAAGGTTTATGTTCTCATCCTCAAATCCAAGTTGGATAAATGTTCACTTAAACTGCAGGCTCGTACAAAATGGGGAACTCAACCAGCAACCCATGCGGGGCCTCAGTGCACAGGTTATGTAACCAGGCTGTGAAGTGGGAGTAAACGGACTCCTCCCCTGACACCACAGACTGAAGAATACAAAGGAGGACATTAGAAGAGGTTAAATGCATCAGTATGCTTCGAACGAAGTGCTTGTTGGATGGTTGAAGAGCTTCGGAAAACCTCTCCCTCGTTGCAATTGGGGGCGGGGGGCTGCATCCAACAATTGTTGTAACTTTCCAAAACTGACAACTGGACATTAGCCAACCAAATCTAGGGCAAACTAATTTCCAGAAAATCGCCAAAAGAAAATGCAAATTAACATGCGTTTCCATCCACTACTGTTATGCGAATGTTAGGAGTTGGCCGTATTGAGATGACGAAATTAAAGGAGCTCCAGTAGAACTTCAAACGGAAACAAAGTTGGAAACTGTGATTAGAGGAAGGTTATAGTTTCCTCATTGCTCCACACAAATTTGCTAATTTTTGGCTCTCCAGTCGAGCAGAAGCTTTAGTGGATGTTTAAGTCGCATTCTTCATGTACGTCATGTTCTATTCGCCAAGTCTGCTTCCATTGCGCTTTGTCGCATTTAGCTTTTTTCCATACACCAACTATTCCACCACAGCCAAGTGTAAAAACATTTTGACTTTTTTTCTTTCCACTTATTCATGCACACTTCACACAGAGATTGGTCAGCTGTGCTACTTTCTGAGGCTGAGAAAGTAGGTAGGATTTGAACTCCTCTCTCAAGCTGTCTTAACACAACTATTATTGGTCACTTTTCGTGTGTACAAACAAGTGTCAATATGAATGTCTTCCAGGAAAGATTGTCCAAAAGTGTGCACCTTTATTCCCATGTTTGAACCCCCCCCCCATAATAAGCATTTTTTTTACCCTGCCTTTTAGGATGACCATTTGAAATGGCTATAAACACTTGCATTCAGACCTGCTCAGACGACATGACGTACAAACTAATGTCTTAACTATAGCGGCAATGGGGTAATTTTGCTTGTGGGTAGCAGTGTGAACAGTCTCACTCATATGTTATCTTTGAATTTATTATTAACTTCTAGTTAAAACAAGAATCCAGCCCCACGGTGCTCCTGATTTGCAAGTCACTTGATTTGCATAAATAAATGCGATTAGAAAAAGTACTAATTTGTATACAAGTAGGCAACCGAACAAGAACCAACTGTCCACCTGAGTGAGAGTGACCACAGTTTACAACAGACGCTGCTGAACTCCCTGTGCTGTCAGGAACATGACACAGCATGTCTTTCAACTAAAAAGGCAGGCCAAAGACAGCATTACTGGAAAGAGATTCATAGCAGCTACACAGGCTTTATGACAACCCCTTATAGCTGGAGGGCAAAAGAGAAGCCTGAAAGAAATCCTTTTTCACAAGCTAATGTCTTCACACAAGAAAAAACCTGCCTGGAGTCAAAGGGTCAACTTTCGGTCCATGTACGAACAAACATTTATCAGGGTACAGGATGTAAGCTCAACCTTTGCTCTTTGAAGATGAATGCACAATGTGAAAAGTCAGCTCAGGATGCAGGTCAAGAGCAGGCATGTCACTGTAGGAGACTCCTTCCACCAGTTTTGTATGGAGTAGACGCACCATGCATCCACAACCTGCTCAAAACACATCAGCATTTTAAAAGAACTGAAAAGACCTTAGAGCACAGTTTTCTTTTTCAATAAGCTCAGGTCAAAGACATCTTACTCCCCCTTCCCCATTAGTGGAGCAGTGAGGCATAAAATTAAATGCCTTCCACAAATGAGAACTCCCCTCTCACCTCCTGCAATTAGCAGCTTCCGAACAGAACGGCAATTCTTCCAAGAACAAAATCAACATGAGAGCAGCCGCACTGAGGCCAACAGAAACTCTGTGGAGTCGCTTCGTTGGGTTTCACCCAGCAGCTTTTACACACTAAACTCCCTGTTCTACTGAGGTTACGTTCGCGAACGATCCGATTCTTTTCAACGGCTCTTTGGTATGAAACGAAGGGAAACAAGTCGTGCTTGGTGAGAGCCGTTCTTTTTATCGTTGTGCCCAAATTTCACTGCCTGCCCTAAATCCACTTCCCTTTACATGAACAGTGAGAACCAGCAAGTCAGTGCAACTTTATTTACATAACACATACCAGGGTAAATTCAAAGTAGTGACAATGCAGCAGGTATGGCGTTACCTTGTGTAATGTTTACAGTGAATCATTCTGGCAATACGAGTCATTTAGTGCTGTTAAACCAGTCCACACATGCAAAATAAAATTATATTGGTGGGATGTCCAAGTTTGAATCTGATTTCGCAGATAAACCCAGTAACCCCCGCCCCCTAAAAAAAAGAAAGAATGATGAGCCGTTCTTTTGAACGGTGCTCGTAAAGAAACAGAGCCATAAGATCGGGCTCCTTTCAAAGAGCCGTCATTCCCATCACTACCCTGTTCACAATTCTAACACAGCAACAAACACTGACATAACTTATTTTACATTTTTACTTAAATTACCATCACAATGAGACCCTAGGCCTTCTGGCACTTTATGCCTGCATTTGTTTAATATAATTTCCACCACCTCCTTCTGCTCTTTACATTAACCTTTCTCTTTTCCCAGTTCGTTAATCCACCGAAAGCTAATCTCACTGATGCTCCAGCCTGCCAACACAAGTACTTTTCCTGGTAATCTTTTGTCTTCTTCAACCAAAACGCACAACAGGCAGCAGAAAGCAGTAAAAACTGATTTTAAAAGTCCATATTTTATCGAGATCCTCCATGCTTGGAGATCATGTTTGCCAAACTGGCCTAAGAGATTCATAAAAGCTCTTGGCTTATGTTGTATGACTTGTGCAATTGCTCAAAAGCCAAGAATAAATAGCCCATATAAACCAGCATGTGAAACAACTGCAATTTTTCCAGCAAACTGACAGTGTGTGCCAGGTCTCGAAGCTCTGGCATGCTTCACACACACAAGTGGATTGTGGGTGAATAAGACTAAAACAGGTGGAGAGAAGAGCCCATCTATCACTCTGAGTGGTTGGAAAGAGCTACAGAGGACCAAACTATAACTTGACTCATGGCCTAATGTTGCATTTAATGTAGGAGAATGGGTCAATAGTCATTGTTCAGTGAACACCTCAGCATTATTTGGGATTTAGGGCCCATTTTTAAAAATGTGAAAGGTTAGTGCTTGATCCCAGAAACAGCCAGAGTGTTTCTAAGTGAAGTGTCCTCGAGCAAAACACTAAATCCTTAACTTCACTCACACTGCAAGTCACTCTGCATAAGACTCCTCAACAATCAGCTAAATGTAAAAACTGTAAATGATTTCATTCAACATAATTCATTCATCACACAGACTAAAGTGTAGCATTTGCCAACACAATAATTGGGAGCACAATTATTTACAGTTTGAACTGGAAAATTTATACTTTTTCCTCTGTAAAGTCTGTGACTGTTTCGGACTGATCAACTACTACTCTGCAATGACCATAAAATGTTCAGTCTCACATTGCACAGAACAAAGCCTCATGGGAAATCATGCCAATTTCGTTTTCTCTTGTTTTTGCTAATATACTGTGTATCAGTCACTTTGATTTTTGTACAGATTTAACAAACAGGATATAACGTATTAATTAGTGCGCTTTAGAGGGGCTGCAAATTTGTTACATTTGGACACAGCCAGGCTAATGGCTTCCCTTTGTTTTCAGTCTTTATGCTAAGCTAACTGGCTGCTGACTGTAGCGTTGTGTTTCCCGGAGTGCTAGAAATCTTCTCATCTAACTCTCAGCAAGAGAAAGGGAATTTCCCAAAATGTCAAACTATTCCTTTAAGAAAACAACGTCAAAGATGATGGAGACAGAAAAGGATATCGTTCCAGAACCAGTAGAACCAGGTGGTGTACATCCAGAACTTGGTGGCCAGGTAGATTCCCAGAGGGAGAGCACTGTGCATGGAGTGGTCGAAGAAAGCCCTGCACAGAGAGACAAGAGAGGAGAGGAGGAGGGTCGGAGTTATCAGCGTTGTTTCTTAAAAAGGTCATCTGGTAAGTTCTGTGTTTTCGTTTTTTTCCCCCATAAAGTTTGCCATTGCCTCATTTCTGCACTGCACTTTCTGTCAGTCAAATAGTGTGCACAGAACCAGGATGTCTGCTTCACACTGACTCCCCCCACAGCCTGGCAATAACTCCCTCACTGTTAAAGGATAATTCCAGTTTATTACAACTTGCGTCTTAGTTCTGTACTTTTGGTCAAATTATACTAAGCCAGAATTTCCCATTTATGGCTATCATTCCCACTACAGACATGGCTCAGCTTATGACTTATGCATTCAATACATCAAGGCGCTCTTCCTGCAGAGGCGAAGCCTGCTCACTGTAGCACATATGGACACATGCGGACCCGAGTCTTTGATCTGAATCCTGCAGTCAAGACAGCAGCAAAAATAAACCAAACTATAACCTGATGACACACTGCAATTGAGACTCACCAGCACAATTGTTTTTTCACCAAGTAAGTATTCCAAGAATGTGAGTAAATATAAAGCTAACACACTGGGTAATGTGTGTTATTGTAGTCAGAGAGCTAACAGTAGTGAGGGGGCACAACAAGCTATACCAGCAGGACCAGATGGTAGTGGTAATGGTGTTTAAGCAGGGGGTACAGTGTGTGTGTGTGTGTGTGTGTGTGTGTGTGTGTGTGTGTGTGTGTGTGTGTATGTTTTTAAGGGAGTATTTGTCACTGCATGGTGTGGAATGTTGGAAATGACGTGTGTGTTTGCACAGACAAGTATATGTGCATGTACAGTTTAAGTGTTGGTGCCATAGATGGAGACTGTGTGTATTAAAAGGTGTGTCAAGCACATGTGTTATAGTATACTGTATGTGTCAGGGCATCTAAATCCCACGTATAAGCTTAATAGAGAAGTAATAGAGATTGGATTTGTATCATCTCAAAACATGTAAAGGCTAAAAACATGTCATAGTTGAGAATACTGTGACTTTAACTCAAGGCAATAAATAGTTGGTGATTAAAGCAAAATCTGACCGAGCGACTAAATGAACATAATTAACTTAAGTATTTAGATCATAAATGGCAGGAAAAAGGCTCGAGTATGAGACACATGGTTCACACTTATCAGTGTTATTGATGTGACTGAGACGTACTTGGAGAGGAACTGCACGCTGACCCAGACGCCGACGTACATGATGCCCTTGATCAGCCAGGAGTCGATGTCTAAGTCGGCGATGAAACCGACCAGCCAGATGACCAGGAAGGGCGTTCCCAGCATCACCTTCTGCCTGAACTCCTGCAAAGGGAGGAGGGGAGGTCGCCAGGGAAGACAGATGGCAAATGAGGGGAAAAGTAAAAATAAGAACTAGAATTCATATCAGACAGGGTAATGAATCATGACCACAAACATCTACCTACTGGGTGATCAGATACAGTACGCAATTTCAATAGTTTCTATTTGAACCAAGAGTGCAGACAGCAGTTTGTTTTGAACATCAGAACAAGCTAAAGGTGCAAAAGATTCATGGTTACAGAACAAGCAACTTTAGCTTTTATGTTCTTAATTACAATTGATACTGCACAATAAACAGCAGACATGGTATAGATATGTATTTGTTGATGAAGGCAGAATGTCCCAGCCCTGGCTACATGAAATGTAATTTTTTTAGATCATAAAAATCAAGCATTACGTCTTTTTATAGCCATTTGTATTTATACACAGTTGGCTCTCTAAGCCGTGGAGACATCAAGAGGAAGGTAAGCAGCAATCCAAGCAAGTTAGATGAATTCCACAGTACACACTACAAATGGCCTGTGAAGCTCTACTCACTACAGCACTGGGATCTGGACTCAAGTTGAGACAAACCTCAGACCTCAGCGTGATGTGAATATTAGTCTACAATCTATTTGTTGTATGTATAAACACAGTGACACATTGTCATAATCTCTACACGGAGAAGGGGCATCAATTTTAGTGGACTATTTGTATGCAAACTAGTTCTAAAATTTACCTTAATTGACTAATAATATCCCAGCAGACAAGTGGAAAGACAACAACACATTTAAGCATGCATGGTCTTATACATTAGTTTGCTGTGTCACACACACTTACAGGTAACCAAGGTCCCCTCTTTTCTTTGAATAAAAAAAAAAAAAAGTGTGTTCAAAGCTTGAGTAGAATCAATAATCAGCTCAGAGCTTGATTTTAGTTTTAGTGTTTTGGGGAAACGTGCCAAATGGGCTGAAAAAGCAGGACAGATATTTATTACAAATACTGCTAGCAGGAAATGACAGAGTAAAGATTAAAGACTATCCCTGAATGGAAAGAAATTAATATAATGAACGATTGAATTTCTCTCTCAGACATGCCACTAGGAAATGTGAAAAACCCTGGAAAACTGGAAATCCCTATCCAAAGAGCACCTCAAACTAAGTAATTTTGAGTCCAGGAAGCTACCCAAACATTTTTTAGATATTTATTTTGTATGGAGAACTTTGTTTTATTTCCTTATGACATCAGAATGGACTTGAAGTTATCACTGAGTGGAAGACCCCTCTCTCCTTAAAATACCCCGGCTTTGCATGAATCGCAGTCAGGGATCAAGAGGACCTCTATGATTTCGAAGGACAATCATGGACATAAAGGAACCTCAGACCTTGTCACTGTGATGAAACTTGTCCTCTTTTCACTTCCTATCTGTTCTGGTTTTGTATTAAAAAAAAAATTAAAAATTTAAATTTAAAAAAAGCTTGAGCAGAAGCTGTTATTTATCAGGAATACATGTGAATTCCCACCCACTGTGGTCAGACTGGATGCTATAAAAGTTACTTAGTTCCTGCATCTTCCGATTGCTGTATTGTTAAACACAACCTGTCATTTAGGAGTCGTCTCCTTCCTGTCAGACTGTCGGCTCGGGGACTTGAAAAGTAGTAAACTGCTGACAAACTGACAGCCCCCCCCCACCCCCCC